>BQNB010141846.1:0-11782 GCA_026074375.1 Tanacetum coccineum | reverse complement strand
GGCCATTTCGGGCTTTTACATTACATGCCCATTTACAACTAAAAACATGTACAAACTAGCTATTTAACGTATACACTTTTCCGTACATCTTCGAGTGACCAAAACTTCATTGTTAGACGGAATTTCGTATCTCTAACAATTCTTAATACCTGCAACAATATACTCGACATAGTTAAAATAACTGCAAACATTTACGTTTCTCAGATTGGATGATAGCTTTGTTGGAGATACTTACATGCAATATGAACTGATTCAATTGTGCGCTTGGGAACAGAAGGAGTTGCACATGCGGATGTCGTTGAAGCATCAGATAATACGAACAAAAGTTTGTTCAAACACGGTCAGGCAAATCACTTGGTTGTCCAATGGCATATGGTTTAGCTGCAATATTTTATGCCACACCAGTATCAGGAGCAGATGCATTGCACAATGTTTAATAACAGAAATGATATTAAATAAAGTACAAACAGATATACGTTTATTTAATTTATAGCATATTGGTAATCAACTATTATTATGAAGAAAAATATACTCCGTACCTGATCGGAATAAAAGGCATACTAATTACAAAATCAAAACTGGTGTTTCTTGAACAATTTTTTTAAATAAGTTTGTATCAATATAGTAGTATGATGCTTACGATGAGTGTCACGGATTTGAAAGCCACAGCCGTAGGTGTCTGCATTATCGGTGCTTATATTTATTGCAGGTTGTCTGTCCTTCTGAAGATGTTGATCAGGTCATGCCTGCGCTAGATGACGACTCTTTGCAACTTGTAAATGGGTAGTTGGCTGCTGGGTATTGTTGATGGCAGTTTAGCTGCTCTTATGAATAGTGTGATGCAGCACTCACACGACATCTGTAGCATTATTATCGCGATTTCCAAGTCTCGAATTGCAAGTGTTTATGTTCCCCGAAGTTGCTTGGCTGTTGCGTATAGTAGCAGACAATTGAACCTATCTGCCAAGGAAAACAAATATTTAGAAAAACCAATGTATGACTAAAAGTTTGCTATAGACAAACCAATGACAAAGTCATGATTTATTATTTGAACTTACATGTCACCTTAACATATGCATCTATCACTTTTGATATAGACTTTTTTTAGGTGCTTTTTGGACAGTTTTAGGTGGTTTTGGTGCAAAGAGTTTTAGTACTTGAGTGCTGAAGTTTAATGCTATCAAGTGGTCTTAAAGTCCAGTTTGGTATTTTTTTTTGTAGTAAAGATCACTGTAAAGGCTTTTTGTTGCCTCAGTTTATATGCTGAGTCTTTTTTATCAGAAAAAAGAAGTTTAAAGCTGCTGAATTTTTAGGCAAAAAAAAGTTGTTTACCTTGCTGAATTGGTGCATAAAACTACCATTCAAGAATTGTTTGGTACTTCAATCACACAATTTCTATGCATCAAAATTGGCATTTTGTTGCTGTGAAATTAGATGGCAAAAAATTGGTTGTTTGGTTGCTGAATTTTGTGCAGAAAAATTACCTTCAAAGGTTGTTTGGTTCTAAAGAAAAGTCATGCAGAAAATTGGCATTTTTGTTGCTGACTTTTTATGCAGGAAATTGACTTTTGGGTTGCTGAAATTGCGTGCAGCAAAGTGACGTTAAAGGGCTATTTGGTTGCTAATTTTTTTATGCTCAAAAGTGATTTTTAAACGTTGTTGCTGAAATTTTTCTGCAAGAAAAAAAACAGGATTTCTAAAGGGTTGTTTGGTTGTTGAAATCTTGTGCAGAAAAGTGACTTAAAAGGGATGTTTGGTTGCTGAATTTTTGTGCAGAAAAGCGCTTTTCAAATCATGTTATGAATGCTAAGCAGGTAAGCATAAACTTTAGCTTTGTATATTATATTCCTATAAACTTTCTTTGTAAAAGAGTCACGTTACCTGGTTCGCATGTCAAATTTCAAGACACTAATTGAAAAAGTGAGTAGTTTTATGCTTTTACCTGTATTATATTCCCATATTTGTATGTCGGTTGGCTTCTTTCTCTTCGTCAAACACAACAGTCAATTGTCTGTAACAATCCGTATTTTTGATCAATGTATGACACTATTAAATTCACTATTTATTTTTTTCTCGTACGCGTTCGCTTTTAATTTTAATAGTTAAGTTAAATCGCGTAAGCTAAAAATCAATAATTAACGTAAACAGACACCAAACGAATTAAAGCTTTTGTCAAGCAAGCAATATATTATTTTTACGAAAATAATAATAAATTTTTTATATTTTATTTTTATTGGTTGCGTAAAACGTTTACGTTTCGCAATTAATACATTTAGGCATACCCGGAAGCACCAAAAGTTATCTACGCTTTAACAAATACCCACAAGTGTACCCAATACTCAAAGTTTTTGTAAAACTTCAAGTATTTATTAATTTATTCAAATTCTTCATGAAAGAATTCAAATCAAACCCTACAATGTACAAATTGTACATTATATTTAATCTACATTTCATGTAGCCTCAAAATAATGCAAGTATACACTAAATAAAAGACCAAAATATTTTTCCACCCCTCCCCTCATGATTTTCAGATATACGTATGTAATGGGGGACATTTAGCCACCAAAATTTCTAGTAAATTTTGTACAACACCTCTCTAATTATGGCAAACCAAGACTAATAGCTACATTGACCAGACACTTACCCCACAACCCACCCTTGTTGTACCCTTGACCAATTACCACCCTTGGAAGCCTAAGATATTGGACCTTTTAATGTAGACTTGTACTAGTCTAAGATATATAATGCCTAACTAATAAAAGATAACACATACATAACAATTCCTAGTGTAAAAATCAAAGCAAAAACCCTCCCTTTGGTCCTCTCTAGCCCACGTCCCGACCACACGTACAACACACACAATCCAGACAAATATTTTCTACACCATTACAAGCAATACACTCAATGATATCAAGACCTAATACGATGAGTTTAAAGGATAGGTTAAGTAATTCCAAGTGTTGAAGCAAGAAAAGCAAGATTTAAAGTGTTTTTATATAGAAGACTAATGGATTCAATGAGTGCAATGCAACCTTGTATATATCAAAATAAACAAGGGTTTAGATACTTTGGTTCATCACACTACATCACTATAAGGTTATCTATAAACCTTTATGTCTTTACTTATTCATTTTTATGTGTTTACATGTTCTATATAACTAAATCACCACTTAGGATATGTTTAACTTGTAAAAGTGGATTTTTCTTGTAAACATACTTTTATGAACTTGTACACATATTATATAAATGTAACTATGGATCTTGGACTCTAATATATGTAAGTCATATGATATATATAATTATAAAAGGCTTGTGGAAATCTACTAAATAGAAAAGTACAAAATGAAGTTTAAAACATGTTTTTATGAAAAACCTCCAAACTTTCTGTTTGAATTCGACATCCCACCTGGTCATTTTATATTTTTATAAGATAGTACACCTCATGACGATTCCAAAATGATAAGAAACTCGAAAAACCGATTTATAACGAAAAAGATACGACGATTTCAAGTTTACGTTAAATATATACTTTTATAAAACTATTTTTATAAAAATTACTATTCACCACAGAAACTTATATTTTTAAAACATCATTAATATGATAAAACTTTTAAATACGAGAACGTACTCGAAAGAATCGCTAAAAACGGAGTTAAAACGAATAAGTTACGACATTTACGAGATTTACGATAACTAAATCTATAAAAATAAATATATAGCTGTTATGAACAGTAAAATCACTATTCATCAGAAAAACTCAAATTTTGAAAATGTTATATTTTGATAACTCGTCTTAATACGAAGGCGTGGACGTAAGAAACGAAAGAAACGGACTTAAAACGAGAAAGTATACTTATAAACGTTTTTACTTTAAAAATATGATTTCACTAAAACGATTAGACGGTGATGTAGCTATATAGAATTATATGTGGTATTAGTTAATCAAAGTACTATATTACTAGGGAGTTTCATAATGATGAGGCCTCTTCGGGGTGGCGTATCGACGAGTTGTTGGATTTACGATTTAAAGTGTCCTAGCTCCTCATACGTTCACTACATGACCTCTTAATTATGATAGCCCGAACGATAGTATGATGAGCTATACGACCTATAAATAATCAAAGTGTTTAGTATGATGAGCTAAACACCTATAAATAATCAAAGTGTTTAGTACTTATACGAACCCATATTGGAATTAGGTTGCCTTCGGATTCCTCGTGACGCATTTTTCTATTGTGAATACTTGCGATTACCATTCTCTCAAGGTGTGTTCATAGCCCCCCATTTACTACGTGATTGTTTTACAAAATCTACGGGGTGAATTACATTGCTTGTTTTACTATTGGACACAAGTGTTTTTCTAAGTGTTTACAAAGTGTATGCTATCCAGATTACTGCCTAAATATTATTGCTAAGTTACCTTATTGCCGTGAAGTCCCTATTTATCATGAACCGTTAATTGCTATTGTAGTAAGCGCGAGTGTTGTGGATAGATCTATCGGTGACTGACAATCCCCACCTTTCCTTTGGTCACTAAGTTTGATCAAGTGCATTTAACATTGAGAGGTGTTAGGTTGTTGGCAAGCATCCTATGAGTTGATTGTGGCACAAATATAGTTAAGGCTTCAGGGTCCATGATCTTAGTGCAATAAAAAACGTATTGGACTACTGAATGTGTTTCAGAGTCTACTTACTTCGATTTGTGGTCCCACCCTTTTACCGATAAAACCTAGATTTTCACTCAACCTTATGTGTTGACTTTTAGCATGTAAATTTCAGTTCCTAGGTATGAAGAATGGCGGGGAGCGTGCGATATCAATGAAGACGGATTCTGTGTTTTATCTATATTCAATGCAATTTTTATTATCTTTAAAAACTTAAGTCATCTTTTGGGTATTATGAAGCTTTTGTTTAATTAAATATGTACTTGAAATGTTTATTACTCTTTTAAAACATATGGGACCTAATATATAAACTCTGATATTTTGCTATGGCATCGAATGAAATCTTGTCTTAAACGTCCATTTATGGTCGTTTCCTATATCTTGATTGTTGTACTTTGACGTAGCACCCCATTGTTACCATCCCGCTGCATACCTGATTTTGGGGGTGTTACAATCACTTTATACAACATTTACAGTACCTTATACTCACCGACGTACGTGGTATCTGTGCTACCCATAGGTCTCTACTGCAGCTTATAAGCTTCTATTCTTTTGTCGCCAAATAGGAAGAGGCTTTGTCGCTAGATATGGAGAGGCTAAAATAGCTACATCTGCAATAACCACATTTTATTTTTGTGTGGAAAGATACAAAATGACTAACGGATATAAGCTCACGGGTAGTGATTGACCTAACCTGACTATCTACACGCTAAAAACAATTCTCCACCAAACCTAAATATTTGGGAGAGGCAAGTGGATGTAAGTTATCCTTAAATCCTGCTTCAATACAATACGCCTGATGGAATGCATCTCAGCAATGTATTGTATACCATAGTTTCTACATAGCACGATAACAGCTACAATTATTAATGAACGTCTAAAAATAAAAGTAGCATGATCTTTGACTACACTTACCCGAATCTGGTGCATCTCGAAAGTGTAAATTAACCTTTACTATTTTTTGGCTCACTATCCTGACATACCATCTTGTCGCAAAGTACCAGGAGCAACATACCATATTCTTGCAACATAATCAATAACGAATATCTTAAAACAAAAACATGAGGTGCCAACTGTTGCAAATAGAAATACCATACAAACACCTCAATAACAAATATCTTAAATATACTTATTAGGCTGTGTTCATATCTGTATTTAAAAATTTAATTGGCAATGATGTTGGCTAATTTGACCGCTACAATCGAGACCCAAATTTCTCTGTTTTTTATTTTTTTAATAACTATAATGAAAATAAAAAATTTGTTACAAAACTAAGCACAAAAACAAAAAATTAAACCACATACCTGCAACACTGGCACAACCAAAGAGCTCAAAGCAAGAACATCTCATAACCCCTAAAATAGTGAAAACGGATCGAGTAAAAACGTTGGAATCAAAACCCCCCTAAATTAAAACCCTAACTTTTGTCTAACAATATCTTCAGGCACAAAAAATCCCTTTAAAAATAAACCCTAAAATTGAAACCCTAACTCATGTACGTGTGTGTTCTCGGAGATTCTAGAGGGTTTCGATCGAGCTCCAACCCACATATACTTGATGGTTTTGATAACACGAATTAAGTCGGTGTGTGTAGAAACTTGTGGGTGGATGTGTGTGTATCGAAGGTTGTAGAAGATGATAGTATCTCTTTTCTGTTTGTAAATAACGGAAGATAGGCTAAGCGATACACTATTGGCCACATTAAGCCCACTAAAAACCGGCAGCCCAAAATGGCACCGACCGTTTGTGAATTGATATATAGAGTAATTGGGTAGGGTATTCACAAATCGGGTAATATGCATAGCACCCGAAACCGAAACCGAAACCGAAACCGAATCAAACCTGATCGAATTTATAACCGAACTGAATTTTTCAAAATCGAATCGAATTAGATATTCGGTTTTCGGTTTGGATATGATTTTGGCAAAATGAAAATTGAACCGAACCGAAAACCGATTTCACAATAATACATATATTTTGTAATATATTTATATACAAACAATTTATAACCGAAAACCGATTTCACAATAATACATATATTTTGTCTAACAATATCTTCAGGTGAGTTATTTTGCATACTAGTTTCTCCCTGCATACCAAGGGACAAATCTTGACCATCCATTTCATTAGATTAAAAAAACTCTGCAAGAGGTTATGCCGAATGTCTTTATCTTCCGCGTATTGATCTTTAAAAAAATAGTACTCCTATTAATTATTATAATAGTGGGTATTATTCTTCAATTTTGGCTCATGAGCTGCATCGTGATGAATATAGCTAGCCTTCCATTAAATTACAAAGTAACCTTCTACTAAATAAATTCGTATTACTTACTAATTTGGCCATTTATGCATTTTTTCGTTCGATTCACAAATTACATGAAATTCGAAATCATTAAACGAATAACTTAACGATTCAATATAAGCAAGGCAATAAACGCGGGATTTTGATATGAAAAAATATTAAATATTTGATGTTATCAAATATCCCCCCACTTGACTTCTACTTGCCCTCAAGTAGAACCTTATAAATAATTCTCAAAAAGATATCACCCTAGTTATCCAGGAAGATATGAATTTAAAAATTACATATGCTAGAAAATTTCAAACCGAGCACCTCACGAAAAGGAAAAACGAATCACACTCATACTCTCACTAATCTATGTATTTCATTTTTGGTGATCACTTAACTGCTCAGTCATGGTGAGTTTTCTATCATAAGCTTGGCAAGGATACTAATCTCCACTACTAGATTCTAGATTCAATTGTTCAAAAAGGCAAATGGGTTGACACACAAAGGCTTACAGGGTGAATCATTCTTTAAATGCAATCTTTCATCAAAAGTGTTACACCAACAAGAGCGATAAATCATATATACACATCCATAATGATGGAATAGATATACATGATTGCATTCAATTCCCCCATTCGAGTAAAACCAAAGGTTAGGGATTAGGCATGGGTGCACATTTAATTGGTGTTAAATAAAAAACACAAACAAATAGTTTTCTAAGTCCACAATCTCCCCGTCATTGGTCGCATTCAAATCCTATAAGGTAAAAACAAGGGTCAAGAGTCAAGGGGTCTTCATAATACACGAGTTCATGCGTATAAAATATAATGTATTGCCTCATAATCTCCATAACTTAGGCAAGAAAGTCGCATTAACTCGGCCTTCATCATCAATGAACAAAATTATGTGCTAAAAAATTTTAAAAATTTGAGCCAAATTAGCACATAATTTCACCAAATACCTCATTTCTATCTCCCTTCTCCCCACTTGAGATGTACAATGCCCTCGTTGTACATATAAACTTATAATAGAAAGAAAAGATAGAAATGTCACGGGTTTATAAGAACTACCCGTTTACAAAGACAGAATCATCGCTAGTGAAACCAAATTTAACCAGCAACTCTCCGATCATGGACAAAAGAAACTACAGGGTAGGCTTAGGCGATAGGTATAACGAAACAACATATATTGGGTTACAAAATGAAATGAAAGGCTCAACAGGGCGTACTAGGGGTATCTTGCACTAAAGATGAGTGCAACAAGGGGTTTAGCAAGAGGATTGACTAATCAGTGTGAAAAGTCAATATACACAAACATAACATGGGCTATTTAAGGTTAATCCTAAAATTTGCCTTTTAGTCTCCCCACTTGAGATCAACTGTCTTCAAAACCCGTCTTTTCTTCAAATACCCTCTATCCTAACTCGCAACTTCCACTAATGAAACCAAAAAATAACCAGAAACTCCCCAATCTTAGACTAAGAAACTACATGGTAGGCTAAGGTGATAGGTGTAATGAAACAACATATATTGGGTTACAAAATGAAAGGAAAGGCTCAGCAGGTTGTACTAGGGGTATCTTGCACTAAAGATGAGTGCAACAAGGGGTTTAACAGGGGGGTTGACTAATCAGTGTGAAAAAGTCAATATACACAAACATAATATGGATGGGCTATTTGGGGTTAATCTAATTGCCTTTTTATCACAGCTTCACCGATTATACTAGGTGCAATGTCATAATTATGGCTCTGAAAAGATATACTCAGGGGCCAAGCTATGTCTACTACAACCACCGGCACACTCATTTTTATTGGATTATGTATAAGGGGAAAACGGAAAGGCTTATCCTCACACAATTAAATTATAAGGTAGGTGTGCTCAGTAAAGTTTTAACTAGTTAAGTAATGAAAAATATGTCAAAATTTTAGTAATGAAACATTTTTCAAAATAAACTAAAAAATAAAGGAAAGTATAATCAAATGGGTGCTTATTTCTAATCCATTCCCCCACTTGAGTCAAACATAAGCATATAAAATTTAAATAGGAAGGGTTAGAAATTGAACGGATTACTCCCCTGGATTTGCTCAGTGATATAAAGATACAGCATGCTCTAAGCAATGCTCCAAGTCTTCTTCTTCGAACAATATCCAACATCACATGCAAACTTTACCAACCACCTGTATAGCATCCAACTAGTCCGGTTTGTGATGCTTCCTCACAACTTGTTTAGTATCCAAGCACCACCACATGTGCACAACCTGTATGGCTGCAAGAAAGACTAATACCAAAAGCATAAATCCAGATAACAGCATAATAGCACGAAATGTATAGGATATGATATAAGAAATACAATCCTAACTTACTTTTGTAGGAATCACGGTTGCATTTAGCATATGCAACAAGCCTTTTAAACCACTTGGTGGCCCAGTGAGATGAAGTCTCGTGAGGGTTTCTAGAGAACATACCCACAAAGTTCATTTACCAATATACATGGTTTTGTAAAATTTCAAACATTTTAATGGTTTGCAGAAAGTGATTACGGCGTAACCATGGACTGGGTTACGCCGTAATTATGTGGATGACATTTTGCAAATTTTGGATTAAGTTCAGTTATGGCTTAATCATGGAAAAGATTATGCTATAATTTAAATGATTACGATGTAAATGTGTTGGTTACGACATAATTACTACAACAGTAGCAACAATACCACATAATTACGAGTCCAGGTGACCTCGAAATTTGTCTCCTCGCTGTTATACCCTTGCAAAACCATGTAAGGAACATACAAACCAACTAATATGAAAAAATTGAAATGAAATAAGACAAAACATAAGTTACAAGATAGGAATGGGGTGCCTCTCACGAAGCGCTTATTTTTGTTTAAGTCTTTAGCTTGACTCCACCCTTATTTACTAGGTAATCGGGTGTCCATCCCCTCACTTGGGATTAAGTGTGGGTGGAAGTAGCAATAGACACACTTAGGGTGTAAGTATGCTACAGGATAGGGAAATGATGAATAAAAGGCATACCTTCGAGGAGATATAATGTCCTTATCTACCTTACATGGTTTAGATGTTTTGAACACTCCATATAAAGGACTTATTAGTTGAGTATGAATGAAAGGCTCGGTATTTATGATAACTGAATGCACCTGTATTTCGTAAAATTTGACTGAGGTTCCTTAGCGAGAAGTCTTTCAAGCTCTTATAAAAAAAATCCTCAGTAGGGTAAAATCTACCTCATTGTCAACCATGGTTACATTCAGATCTATCTCCGAATTCTTCCAAAAGTGCATCTAAAATTAATTTAGTAGCGGTGCTACATAATCATCATTAGGTGGTGTGGTGTGGATGGGTTCTGGGATCAAAGGTTGTACTATTTTCTATCAGGGACGTTAGGCGTGAGAAATTGCCTAATTCGTTCAACGTCCTCGACCGTAATATCCCACATATAAAAAATATCCCCATCATCACCATCTTCCTCCTGATCCTCCTCCAAATCAACATCTTGTTCACAAATACTATCCTGAAATATATATGGTCCCATTCGCTTCAGGTTATCAGCTCCTATTCTAAATAAGTCATCCAAGATCTTATCAAAGTCGGAATCCTTCTTATCCATAAGAGTGTTAGGTGCGTGTGGTGGTTGAGCGAAAGATTGGGATGTGAAACCATAGGAGTGATTATTAAGTGGATTATTTCCTAGGCTTTGTTTAGTATAGATTATATTCAGCTATAGTCATACATTCAATGTCGACCTCATTGCTAACATTGGCAGATACAAAATAATTCTTAGGATAGGGTTGAACAGGTAGGGAACAAGGGTGTGGAGGAGGTAAGTTATGAGAATACGGATAGTTAAACGTACTACTCTTATTCCGGTGAAAAGAGTCAAAATCCGCCTCATCGTAATTTGTTGGACTTCTTTTGGATCGAACATTATCCTACAATTGCCTTTCTTTCGCAGCTTCATACTCCCAGTACTCGTTCATCGTCATGTTCTCAATATCAGGCTCCATTTCTATGTTTCCTGAAAATCAAACAAGAGATAACAGTAGATTATGCTATTACAAGGAAACAAATACTGAAATAATATATACAAAACTCAAACTTAAAACCTAATTAGCACCCCGACAGCGACGCCAAAAATTTGATGCATATTTTTATTTAAATATTTTTTTACCAAGTTTTAAATTTATAAATTCGCTTCACCTTTACAAACGCACTAACGGGCAGAGAACCCGATCGTGAGTAGTGTAGTTATAATTCATTATTTTATACTTTAAATTATTATTATTATTTTCTAAATTTTTTTATAACATCACTTTATTAGAAAAATATGATATTTTTAAAAAGTTAGTGGGGAATCGATATACTATGTGAGCTTTATTATTATTATTATTATTATTATTATATTATAACATCGCTTTATTATTATTATTGTACTGTAGTTATTATTTTTATTATTACTATATATAATTATTAAAATAATAATAATAAATATTATTATTTTTATATTAATAATAATATATTATATATTCAATATATATTTATTTTATTTTAATTAATAATTTTATATTAAAATTTAATTTTAATTATATATATATATATATATATATATATTATTACTATTATTGTTATTATATATTATTAATATTATTTTTAATTATTATTTTATTAAAAAAATTATAATAAAAATTATTATTTATTATCATATTTAAAATATATGTTACTAGATTCAAGGTCCGCCCCATGGGCGGCTAGCTTTAAAAGTTATTCTAAGATAAGATTATTAACATAGTTTTAAGATATCGTTAAACTTTCTTGCA
>BQNB010141844.1:0-17213 GCA_026074375.1 Tanacetum coccineum | reverse complement strand
AAGAAAAGGAATGTTTATTGCAAACATTCATATTTTTCAAAAGTGAATCCAAAGAAAAGAAAGATAAATATATAGAAAACGAAATTGATTTGGAAAAGAAGATAAATGAACTTGATAATATTCTTTTTAAAGTGGGTCAATCTGATCAAACAATGCACATGTTAACTAAGCCACATGCTTTCTATGATAATATACACAAACAAGCTCTAGGTTATCAAAATATGTTTCACCTTAAGAAAGCTCAGCGGATTAAACCAACCTTGTATGATGGTATTGTTATGTCTGATAAACATGTTGTTATGCCTGTGATTGATGATGAGGAAACATTGATTTTGGAAGAAGAGAGTCGATCAAAAATGTCTGAAAAAGCAAAGGATCCAAAGGTTATTAATAAAAACATTTCTCATAAACCTATTGATTATGAAAAGTTAAATAGACTAACTGATGATTTTGGGAAACGTTTTACTCCACAACAAGAATTGTTGGCTGAACAAGCTTTTTGGTTGCGTATGTTCGATCCTACCAGTAAACCTTCTGATGCATTTATAACAACCCGTAATTTTACAATATTTCATCAATGTAATATCTACTTATTATATTAAGTACTACTTTTTCACGAGAATAAAATTTTGTTTCATTTCATTACGTAACATAATTTACATTTCTAAAGTAAACGAATTTACGCAACGACCTATGCCTAATCTATCTAAGTTTACATCAAGCAAACATCATAACATGTCAAGTCAACAATCTAATATCCATTTTATCATATACGTTATTCATTTAACAAAGTTTTCACGACGATAATACCAAATGAGCTTAAACCGTTAACATTTATGCCTAAACCCTAATTTTGGGTAATGTAAACATTTAAGATGAATGTACAAGTAATCAAAGCTCATGTACAAGTAATATAACATCTCATTTGAATATACTTTCCCTCCAAAATAAGGTACAAGTCCTTTAAAGCATAATGTACAAGTCATTAATGCACGATATTCAAAATAGCCGTTTTACCTCCGTTTTCTTAAGAAACTTGTACAAACTAATAAAGTACAAGGTACAAGCAAGTCATGCACTTCATTTACATTCTATATTCATTCTCATTTCATAAGATTTCATGAAATGAAACCTAGAAACCCTAACCCGAGCTAAATACTAAACCATGACCCGTTTCTTGGTTTTTATCCATTGTAAACCCAAACCATTACTCAAATAAGTTGTAAATACATAATTTACAACTTTACAAATATAAACTAATTGTACCCTAATTTTGCCAATTAAAAACCTAACCCTAATTTATTAAAACTAATTATGAAAATATTAAAACTATTTTATTAAACTAAAAAGAACAGGGTAGAAATTGTAAAGAAAGAAAGAGCAGGGTAGGCGGGGTAACTGTCTAGAATTTACACTTAGTGCAAACGGGTAACCCTTAACTATCTAGAAAATACCAAACAAACCCTACGATTCAGCTTATTTTGGCTTATTAAAAAATGAAATTCAGCTAAAACTTAAAACTACAAAGTTGTAGAATAGCTTATTCTCTAAAACTTTAACAAAGGCACTTGCAACTTTTAACAACTTAATAAGCTAGAAACTTGGCTTTTAAAAACTGTTACAGAAACAAAGTTTTAACTAACTTTTTAACACTTTAGCTTATATCTAGCTTATTACTAAATGAAATTAAGATCTAAAAGAAGCTAATAGCACCCTAAGATGTGTACTAGGTATATCTAACAAAAAATAAGCTGAAAGCTAACAAACTTAATGAGAAATTTGAACTTGAAAAGTGTAAAGTTCAGCTTATTGCTGAATTTTAGCAAATCCTAATAAGCTATCTAGCTTAAAACTAAATCCTAGAAGCTGAAATTTTACAAATAAGCTACTCTATGGATATAAAACTAACATAGATAAAAGGTTTCTAAAAATTACAACTAGAAATAAGAAATCAAGAAGAAAATAAGCTAGAATCTAGTCTGCTGCTATTCCACTTTTGTAAGGAAAATTAAGCTAAACTAAAAGCTTTAAAATGAAACTTAAGTGATGAAATGTAATAAGCTAATGGAAAACTATTGAGATGCTAAAAACTAAATCCTAACTCTTAACTATGAAATCTAAAAAGTAGCTTAAAAGATTATAAGCAACAGCAACATTAACTGTTGCTGCTGATGCTAATGCTGATGCACTTGGCTAAATGCTCAAATGCAGGCTAAACTTCTTCTTCAAAACTCATACACAAGTTAACTAAATGTATCTCAACCTATATTGACTAAATGTGATCTCTAAAATGCTTATGAAACTCTAAAATCTAAAATTACTCTAACTGAAAATTGCCCTGGTGCTAGAAAGGGTATTTCAAGTTCTAAATTCAGTAATTCTACAAACTAATCCTTAAAACCTATTTAAAACTTGTTCACTTGGAAATACTAAACTATGCAAAAAACTTTGACAGTCTTTTGTTGACTTTATATGTCAAATACACCCTAATCCAAACACTACTTAACCAAAGCTGTCTAAAATGAATTCTAATTAAAATCTATTTTAAAACTAAAATTGACAAAACCTTATATCTACTCAATCTAAAACTTACCTATTTAAGCTATTTTAACTCTAAAATGCCTAGCTTATTTATAGAAATAAGCTAGTTACTCACCTAGCTACTTATGACTAAATATGACAGAATTAAAAAGTGAAACCTAACTGAATTCTAGCTTTAAAAGCTTAAAGAATTTGAAACTCTAAACTTATCTAAGCAAATTTTAAACAGAATTGAGTACAAGGAAAGCAAAGAAATAAGCTAAAAGAAATAAGCTAAATGAATGTTAAAAAATTGAAATGTAGAAAAGAAAACCTGTGAATTTGGAGTCTCTTAACTAGGTCACTCTTTCTGAATGAGTGACCTTAAATCATAAACCCTATTGGCACCTTGCCTCTAAACCAAGAAGCTTTAAGCTCAATAAGCTTTTAAGAGCTTATTACTCCAAATAGCTTCCAAACTTGAATTCAAATGAACACAATTTAACACTGATAGACTAAAACAGTATTCAAAAGATTCTCATAACATTTGGACAACTTGAGAACTTAAGAAAACATAATAAGCTATAATGAGCTTATCACAAATGTAACAGTAACAATGGAGGAATGAAGGAATTGAATGTACAGTGAAAATAACTGAATTGAAAGTAAATGTAAAGTACAATGAAAGTAAATGAAAGTAAATGGTTCAAATTATCTCTAAAAACAGGAGAAAATGGAACAAGAAAAATGAAGCTACAATATTCCTATTTATAGACTAAATGACTGAGCTGAGCTTGAGGCTTTGACTTCTGAGTTGACCAATCTTGTCCGTTAGATCTTGATAACCGTTTTTGGACTTATCACAGCCGTTGGATGCATTTGTGACGTGGCCTGGCCAATCATAGAGCTCCACGTGGTCTTTAGCAGGAATTGGACCAATGGGGTGTTCTTACTACATATATTCTATATTTTATTATATATTATATATATTTTAAGGTGTAGTTTGGACGGATCACAAACATTCACTGTTTTCAAAAGTGAATCCAAAGAAAAGGAAGATAAATATATGGAAAACGAAATTGATTTGGAAAAAAAGATAAAGGAACTTGATAATATTCTTTTTAAAGTGGGTCAATTTGCTCAAACAGTTCACATGTTAACTAAGCCACAAGCCTTCTATGATAATATACACAAACAAGATCTAGGTTATTAAAATCCGTTTCACCTTAAGAAAGCTCAGCGGATTAAACCAACCTTGTATGATGGTATTATTATGTCTGATAAACATGTTGCTATGCCTGTGATTGATGATGAAGAAACATTGATTTTGGAAGAAGATAGTCGATCAAAAATGTCTAAAAAAGCAAAGGATTCAGAGGTTATCAATAAAAACATTTCTCATAAACCTATTGATTATGAAAAGGTAAATAGACTAACTGAATATTTTGGGAAACATTTTACTCCACAACAAGAATTGTCGGCTGAACAAGATTTTTGGTTGCATATGTTTGATCCTACCAATAAACCTTCTGATGCATTACCTGTCAAAATTAAAGCTCCTAAGGAACTTCCTAAGATAAGCTTGGTGAATGAAAGCCTTAAAAAGCTTAAATTCCACCTTGCCAAGTTTGACAATGTGGTGAAGATAAGGACTACACCTAATGCTCGTACAGAAGGTGAATGGGGGTTTGAACATACTAAAGCTGTGTTTAACAATGAAATTATTCCATTTCTAAAATCTTTAAAAGACATCTTCAATGTGTTTGATAGAGATCTTCTAAATGAAATAATGGAAGTAAAGACAGTTTTTGACCAAATGGACGCTGCTGTTCAACAGTCTTCAGTCGACAAACAATGTTTGGAAATTGCTAAAAAAGAATTACTTTTGGAAAATGATCGACTCTTACAACAAATCATGTCTCAAGATGTTCTTTTAACTGTGATGAATTCTATGTCTTTGATTGGTGAATCTGTGAATATGGATGGAAAGAGAAAAGAATCTTGTAATCTTGAGGCCGAGCTTTTGAAATCACAAAATGCGTTTAAAGATCTTTTGAAAAGCCACTCACAACTTGAAAAACATTGTATTTCTCTTGAATGCTCAATCCAACTTAATCAAGAAATTTTTCAAAAGGATGAATCTTTTACTAATAAAAAAGCTCTTGAAATTCCAGAATTTTTTGAAAATAATAATTTAAAAGCTTAGCTTCAAGACAAAGACAGTACCATTTGTAAGTTAAATGATATTATAAAATCAATGAGAGAAAAGTCCAAGGATAAGAATATCAAGTATGATTATTGTGAAATAGAGACCAAAAATATGGAACTGGAGAATAGTGTGGCAACATTGCTTTCGGAAAACGAGCGTCTTTGTAATGAAATTAATCATGTTAAACAGGTTTTTAAATAGCAGTTTGACTCAATTAAAAAGACACGTGTTCGTTCTAAAAAACAGAGTGACTCTTTAATTGATAAACTGAACTTAAAATCTGCAGATAATGAGGATTTAAAAGCTCAAATTCAAGATAAGGTTTTTGTGATAACATCATTGAAAAACGATTTACGAAAATTAAAAGGAAAAGAAATTGTTGATATTGCTGCACAAATACCATCTGCCACCACTATTGTTCCAGGAATGTTTAAGTTAGATTTAGAATCTTTGGCTCCTAGATTCTTGCAAAATAGGGAAGCTCACTTAGAATACCTTAAGTACACTCAAGAACAAGCCGATACTCTTTAGAGAATAGTCGAATAAACTAAAGCTGAACAACCTTTAGATAAAGAGTTAGACTTTTCCTGTAAGCATGCCCAACGAATTCAGGAGTTACTTGTATATGTTCAAGATACATGCCTTATTACGATTAATCTTAGTGCAAAAAAGGTTGTTGTCACACCCAAAAATACTATCAAGAAAGTTAGGTTTGCTGAACCTCTCACATCCTCAAGCAACGTTAAACATGTAGAGTCATCAAAAACATCAGATTCTAACATACATGTGTTGTCTTCTACAGGATTAAAGTGTTCTACTAGTAAGTGCGGATCAAAGCCTACTGGCAATAAAAGGAATGATAGGATCTCGCACACACCAAGTAGGAACATGAAGAATAAAGTAGAAGCCCAACCTAGGAAAGTTAATAAAAGAATTGTGTTGATAAACCAATTCATGATGTTGATGTTAAGCATTCACTGTTAAATGCAAATTCTGAACCTATTTGTGCTACTTGTAAGAAATCTTTGTTTGGTGGTGTTCATGATATGTGTTTTCTTGATTTTGTAAAAAATGTGAATATCCGTGCTAAATATGCTAAGAAACATAATAAAGAAAATATTTGGAAACCTACGGGTCATGTACTTACTGAAGTAGGACTTAAGTGGAAACCAACAGGCAGAACTTTTACTATAGTTGGTAATTCATGCCCTTTAACTAGGATCACTTCAGCTAACGTAGTGCCTCCTAAGAAAACCACTTCCGACTCAGTTGAAACACAAAAACCAGAGCTTAAAGTCTATAGCAGGAAACCTAAAAATGTTAAAAATGTAGGTTCGAGTAAAACATCTAAGATTGTAGAATCTAAGAATGCTAACTGCTCGGAACCCAATCATACTTGGGGATCCAATGCTACAGATATTCCATCGTCTTCTTCTCTTGTCATGACAGGTTATCCAGATTGTTCTCTTGTATCTGGACTCCGTATGTTCGAAACATATGACAGGGAATCGCTCTCAGCTCACGAACTTTGTTAGTAAATTTCTAGGTACAGTTAGATTCGGGAACGACCATATTGAAAGAATAATGGGGTACAATGACTATAAACTGGGAAATGTTACTATCTCAAGGGTATACTACGTCGAGGGGCTTGGACATAACTTGTTTTTTGTGGGTCAATTTTGCGACGGGGATCTTGAAGTCGCATTTCAGAAAAACACTTGCTTTATTCATAATTTAGAAGGTGTTGATCTACTTTTTGGATCCTATGATACGAATTTGTACACAATCCGATCTGTCTTCTATCTAAAGCATCAAAGACTAAAAGCTGGTTATGGCACCGTCTGTTATCACATCTCAACTTCGGTACTATCAACAAGCTAGCTAAAGATGGTCTTGCACGAGGTATTCCAAGACTTAAATTTCATAAAGATCATTTGTGTTCTGCATTTGCGTTAGGAAAAAGCAAGTAATCCTTCCATCAACCCAAAGTTGAAGACACTAACCAAGAGAAGCTATATCTTTTACATATGGATTTGTGTGGCCCGATGCGTGTGACGAGTATTAACGGGAAAAGGTATATCTTAGTGATTGCCGACAATTACTCAAGATTTACTTGGGTCAGATTTTTGAGGATAAAAGATGAAGCTCCTGAGACCATCATTAAATGCATCAAAAATATTCAGCTTCGTTTGAATGCCACTGTCCATAATGTTCGAACAGATAATGGAACCGAGTTTATCAATCAGACACTTCGTGAATTTTATGAAAATGTTGGCATCTCACACCAAACATCTGTTGCAGGCACTCCTCAGCAGAATGGTGTTGTCAAAAGGCAAAACCGAACTCTTGTAGAAGCTGCTCATACAATGTTAATACTTTCTAAAGCTCCATTATTTTTATAGGCCGAAGCAATCAACACAGCCTGTTACACCTAAAACCGTTCAATAATCCGCCGTCGATACAACAAAACTCCATATGAGCTTATGCAAGATAAGAAACTGGATTTATCATTCTTTCATGTCTTTGGTGCACTATGATATCCTACCAATGACAATGACGACCTAGGTAAATTCGATGCAAAAGCTGACATTGGTATTTTCGTTGGTTACGCGCCCGCAAAGAAAGCGTTCAGAATCTACAACAAAAGAACCAAGAAAATTATTGAAATAATTAATGTGACATTTGATGAGTTGTCAGCTATGGCTTCTAAACAATTCAGTTCAGGACCCGAGCTTAAATATATGACTCCTGCAACATCCAGTTCAAGACTCGTTCCAAACCCTATTTCTCAACAACCTTGTATTCCACCACCAAGAGATGATTAGGATCGCTTGTTTCAACCTATGTTCGATGAATACTTCACTCCTCCATCAATTGCTATTACTCCATTTCAAGAAGCTGCTGCTCCGAGAGCTGTGGTTTTAGCCGATTCTCCTGTGTCAACTTCCATTGACCAGGATGCTCTATCATCAAGTACTCCATCAACACAAGAACAAGAACAATCTCCAAACATTTCTCAAGGTTTTGAAGAATCACCAAAACACCAATCTTTCGTGATGATCCACTTAATGAATCTCTTCATGAAGAATAAACTTCTCAAGGGTCATCATCGAATGCCAGACAAACCCACACTCCATTTTAACACCTTGGTAAATGGACTAAGAATCATCCTATAGCAAACGTGATCGGCAATCCTTCTCGCTCTGTCTCTACGAGAAAGCAACTCCAAACTGACGCCATGTGGTGTTATTTTGATCCCTTTCTGACTTCGGTAGAACCTAAGAACTTCAAACAAGCAATGACCGAACCGTCATGGATCGATGCAATGCAAGAAGAAATTCATGAATTTTAAAGACTAGAAGTTTGGGAATTGGTGCCGTGTCCAGATAAAGTGCTCTTGATCAAACTAAAATGGATTTATAAGGTCAAAATGGATGAATTTGGCAGGGTATTAAAGAATAAGGATAGACTAGTTGCTCAAGGATTCAGGCAAGAAGAGGGAATTGATTTTGAAAAATCATTTACACCGGTTGCTAGAATAGAGGCCATCCGTATCTTCGTAGCAAATGCCGCTCAAAAGAATACGACGATCTACCAAATAGACGTCAAAACGGCTTTCTTAAATGGCGAGCTCAAAGAAAAGGTCTACGTTTCTCAACCAGAAGGATTTGTTGATCAGGACAACCCATCGCATGTGTACAAGCTCAAAAAGGCCCTCTACGGTCTCAAACAAGCACCACGTGCTTGGTACGACATGCTGTCAAGCTTCCTAATCTCACAACATTTCTCCAAAGGTGCAGTTGATCCAACAATCTTCACACGGCAAGCTGGGAACGACTTATTACTGATATAAATTTATGTTGATGATATAATATTTGCATCCACTAATATTGCTATGTATAACGAGTTTGCTAATTAGATGACCACTAAGTTCAAGATGTAAATGATGGGGGCAGATGTCATTCTTTTTAGGATTACAAATTTCTCAAAGTCCCAGAGGCATCTTTATAAATCAATCTAAATATGCTTCTGAAATTGTTAAAAAATATGGTATGCTAACTAGTGATTCTGTAGACACACCTATGGTAGAAAATAGTAAATTGGATGAAGATCTACAGGGGATCTTGATTGATGCTACACTTTACCGTGGTATGATTGGATCCCTCATGTATCTGACATCCAGTAGACCAGACCTTATTTATGCAGTCTGCTTATGTGCTCGGTATCAGGCAAAGTCTATCAAAAAGCACTTAAATGCGGTTAAGTGGATCTTTCAATACCTAAAGGGAACCATTAACATGGGTCTCTGGTACTCGAAGGACACCGGTATGTCTATGACAGCATATGCAGATGCAGATCACGCGGATTTTCAGGATACTAGACGTAGTACATCAGGAAGTGCTCAGTTCTTAGATGACAAACTTGTTAGCTTGTCGTCCAAGAAGCAAAAGTGCACTGCCATCTCGAGTACAGAGGCTGAATATATTGCCTTATTTGGGTGTTGTGCTGAAATCCTATGAATGCGTTCACATCTAACAGATTATGGTTTTCAATTCAATAAGATTCCTCTGTACTGCGATAACAAGAGTGCGATTGATTTATGCTGCAACAATGTTCAACACTCACGAGCCAAGCACATCGATGTTCGCTACCATTTCATAAAGGAGCAAGTGGAGAATGGAATTGTGGAGCTATACTTTATCCGGACTGAATACCAACTGGCTGACATCTTCACCAAACCCTTGCCTAGAGAAAGATTCAACTTCTTGATCGAAAAGCTCGGTATGAAAAACATGTCTCTAGAAACGTTGAAACATCTGGCAGAGGAAACGGAAGAGTGATGGTGGTAACTCATATCCTGTATCATGTGTACATAAGTAAACATAAAAACTCAAAAATATTTTTCTTTTATATAAATTTTTCAAAAACAAAAAAAAATTAAAAATTCAGAAAATTATAAAAATATGTATCTCTGGCATGTCTTCTGAAAATCGATAACATTTACGGCCTTAGAAATGTCATTGAATAATGATACGAGGCTGTAAATGAAGTTCGAGCATAAGTTCAAAAGCTTTCAAAACATGCCAAAAGTGGCTTGCTATCATTTCGGATAGAAACCCGATCATCATCTTAAAGGCAAGTATTTCAAAAAGAAAACTTGACCTCTCAACGGAAATTTATTCTTGGGCATGGTCTACTTAATGACCATGCAAAGGCTAGTGATTACTTTGCATCACAACCCGTCTTTCCTATATCCCATAAGTGTACGTGTCAGTGCGCTTATGTGTCAAAATAAGAGAAATCTTATTTTTCATGGTGCTTGTTTTTTCTAAATTACACAATACTTCATTAAAAAAATGCTTTTCAAAGACATTTGACCACTTAAACAACGACTACAGCTCTTTAAATAGAAAATGGGCCATTGTTTGAGGGGGGAGAAAATGTCAAATATCTTCTTCATAAAATAAGTTTTGTGATAATGGAAAAGGTTTTTTAATACAATATCGATGTCTAACATTAAATGGGTATGTTAATTAAGTTTAGCTTATGTGAGCCTTAACTGTTATGTGTTTATGCCTTTAGGGAGTATATGTGCAAATATAAGTTTCTAGGTATGCTAGTTAAAACATTAGGGACTATTTGTGCCATTTGTTAAACTTTACTTGCCTAATAAAACTTATATACAAAAATGCATAGGATATTACACTTGAGGGGGCAAATGTGTCAAAAAAAACTTGTTTGTATAACACACTCACCCCCCCTGTCACTTTCACACACAATCACACACTTGAAATATTTTTTTCCTCCCATTCTCTAACTTGAAATCGCCAAACTCTTGTTCATCATTTCCAATGGATTTCAATCGAAAGGTATAACTAGAGACTTGTTCTACGCACCCTAAACAACCTATATCTCGATCGAATCATGTTATTAAGAGTTTTTAATTCTAAAAACCCTAAAAAATGATTTAGGGTTCTTCAAAATTAAAAGTGTGCAAAACATTAAATTGATTGAGGGGTTTTGCTTGGTTGTGCGTATTATTCACTTGTATAATACATTTTTTTGTTTAGTTAACGTTTGAATGAGTTTTGCTTGATTATTGTTCTCGAAAATTTAGGTTTAGGAAAAATAGTGAAAACTGTAAGTAGGTTTCATGTTCAAAAATGTGTATATGTATTCTTGAAAGTGTTTGAGCTTATAAAACCCATCCTTGTTTGTTGTTTCTTATTTGAATATGATAAATGGTTTAAATGTACTTACTTTTTGATCATTCTTGATGATTCTGTAGCTAAATGTTGTTATAAATAAATCTAAGTGTTATCCATCTGTTTAAAAATGCTATAAGTACACTTCTTAATGCTTAACAAGCCATGTTTGTGAAAAAGATGTTTGGAGGCGAGTTAACAACTGCCTATGTGAGGCGAGTTAACAACGCCTTTAGAAGGCGAGTTAACAACTCCCTTCAGAAGGCGAGTTAACAACACTCCCTCACAAGGCGAGTTATCAACTCCCTTCATGAGGCGATTTAACAAATCCCTTTAGGAGGCAAGTTAACAACACCCTTTAGGAGTTGAGTTAACAACACCATTTAGGAGGTGAGTTAACAACACCCTTTAGGAGGCGAGTTAACAACATGATTAAGGAGGCGAGTTATCAATCCTATATAGGAGGCGAGTTAACAATCCTACTTAGGAGGCGATTTAACAATCCTCAATAGGAGGCGATTTAGCAATGGTTTTAAGGACTTTTAAGATTGAATTTTTTCTGAAGGTAATTTTCAACTCATGTTAGGTAACTAATTAAAATTGGTTAATTAGGCAATCTAATTAAGCTATGTAGGCTATATAACAAGGTTCAATAAGGATATCTAAACATGTCTTAGGTTACCTTATTCTCTACAAGTTAGTTTGAATAAGATTCCCAATAACACTAATTCTTTTGTCCTAATGCCTTTTACGTTATGCCCAATTGAGTTGCCCTTCAGATGATTAGATCTAATTCAATATCGCTCAATGCCTTAATGAGCCTAATCTTTTGAATGATGTCACAACATGGATCAAGCTTAAGTATTTAAAGGGCCTTATATTGTTTCATATATAAAATTGGTTATATTTATAAACTGTATAGGTCAAACTCTTAGCAGAAACATGATGTAACACCCCACCCAACGTACATTGGATTGCGGAGCGAAATTAGCATTTGGATGTTACTAAATAGCACCATTTACCAAGATAATAGAAAACGACCCAAAAGAGACGTTTAACAAACATGTGTTCCATTATTAATCAGAGTTAAAATGCGTTAGGTCCCCACAGAATCGCAACCACATTCTATTACAACATTTGAAAGACAATTGTTTCAAATAAAAGACATTGTTTTAACACAACTTAAGACATTCTTTTTGAAAGACCGGAACACACAAGTAGTCTTTCCACAAATCCATAACACGCATGACACCTCTACGCCATCGTTGCCATCATCCTTGGTTACCTGGGATATAACATGTTTAAATCGTCAACAACAATGTTGAGTGAAATTCATAGAGTTTAAAATAATTAATAAACAATAATCTTTGAGCACATAATTAGTTCTCCGGAAAACAAAGCAATGAATGCAATGTATAGCAACTTCTTTTCTTTCACGCCATAAGATCATGACACCGAACGTTAACAGTACATATGGCATATCATATGTTAGTGTGCCCGAAAACAAGGTATTATTGTCATATACCTTCTACTTTCTAAATACAAAATGTCCGTTACAGGGTGCTCACCTTCGGATTCATACCCCGGACAGGGTTGTCAAACCCAATAGATCTATTTAATGCATTAGCGTTCACCTCGCAAGGTAATTAACGGTTCATGAAATAAGGGACTTCGAGAATAGCAACTTATGCGGAAACAATCTCGTAATCGGGTCCAGCATACCATAAAATCTTATGTGTTCGATTTTATAAAACAAACATGCACCCCCCTCGCGGGTTGCGGGTTGTAAAAACATTTAAATGCGAGGCTATGAACTCACCTTAAGCAAAAGATCCAAATCAATCAAGTCAATCAAGCGCAAGTAACTTCACGTCTTAACCGCGACCTATATAATACATATACAGCGATACGTGACTAAAAGTATATTAAATCATATATTGCATACTTGCATATATATATATATATATATATATATATATATAGTATATATATATATATATGTATATATATATATATATATATATATATACTAGAGGAAAAGGGATTGAGCTTTATAACTGATTGAGCTTTTAACTGAAGACGCTAAGTATGAAGAAGTTGGAAAAGAATATCTAAGGGACTTTCATAAGAAAAAAAGAAAAACCCCCGTGTCATCCAAGTTGTTCTGGATTGTCTACCAAACCTACTCCAAGTGGCTTTAAGTAAACCAAGACCTTCGGTTTGTGAGCAAGAAAGCAGGGAAGCTGGGTGTTGTAGTGAAGCGCCGAGAGGGTTCCTTGATGTAGCCGGAGAAAAGAATCATCTAAAAGAGAACTGAGTCTGGGAAGATGATATGAATACAGAGTGGCGAAAAGTATATCTCTAGGTACACCTCCGCTGACGTCGTGGATGGATAGAAGAATGTGGGGTCACATCCAGGTAGATCAAAGACGGTGTGTATGATGTGGAGACTCCCCACTCGCGTTGCAGATGCTCGAGAGAAGGCAAGTATAGATATAGGCGGGGAGTCACATCTGATCTTACGTGGAGATCGATGTAAACTGATGATAATGAATCGGGGTTCCGAGTCTCGGTGGCAAGGTGAGATGCCGTCAGAGAGAGCAGTGAAAAGTGTGATGAGTGATCTCATCAGAGTGTAGAGAGACGAGTAAGGAGGTGACGGAGGAGGGTGGGAGATTTTTTAAAACTCCATCTAACGATTCTGATGATAGCGAAAATGTAAACGGGAAAGTATACGTGCTGATAAAGCTGAAGGTGATGAGGATGAAGAGATGGACTATACTACAAGTCTGCTATACGATGATGTGGATATAAGGATGAATGAACCAGTTGATGCTGGATAAAGGGTTTGTTCAAGAGGAGGGTACCGATGCTACAATGACTAACGTTCAGCAAGGGAATGAAAATCCAGAGATCTCTCAAGTCATAGAAGATGCTCATGTGACACTTTCTACTGTTCTACAGAAGGCTGAAGTTCCATACTCTAGCTCTTCTCGTTCATCTGACTTGGCAGCTAAATTCTTAAACTTTTTAGATATTCCCACTATAGAAGCTGAAATTGTTTCTCCATTAGATGTTCCGGTTCATCATGAAGTACCAAGCCAGCAGATACCCACACTCCTCACAGTATCTGTCTTAGTTATATCTAAATCTTCACCAGTAATCTCCACCGTCATCCCACAATCATTACAATCATTCACTCCTCCACCACTATTGTCAACTCCCATACCACCACTAACAACTAAAGCTATAAATTCTCCATCTACACTTCCTGATTTCGCATCAGTCTTCCAATTCAACAACAGAGTCACAACATTGGAACAAGAAGTTGTTAAGCTCTGTTAGGAAAATATTGTAAACAGACTTAATACTAATAGTATTAAAGTTAAGTCTGTTAGTTATAGTTAGTACTGATAGAAATAGTTAGTACTGTTAGTATATAAGTTAAGTCTGGTAGAGCAAGTTAAGTTTGCCAGCATTAACTTAAGTCTGACAGT
Organism: Tanacetum coccineum; assembly: GCA_026074375.1. Lineage (NCBI taxonomy): Eukaryota > Viridiplantae > Streptophyta > Magnoliopsida > Asterales > Asteraceae > Tanacetum > Tanacetum coccineum. Next base: position 2,781 of record BQNB010141844.1, on the reverse strand, counting down.
ATTAAAGTTAATATTGGTTTGACCAACAGTTAAGTCTGTTGTAATTATAGTAATAGTTATCAATTAGCGTTAATCTAGGAAGAGATAAGCATTATCTCTTAACGCGTTTAGGGTTCCTTAAGTCTATAAAATGAACATAGAATAGTATTGTAAACAGGAGTTGATTGAGTATTCACTATCAAATAGTAATAGTAATAGCAAGTTTGATATTCGTTCTTGTGTTCATCTTGGTATAGATATTGATATTCCGCGTCATATATTTGTTATTCCACTATTGTCTCTCATAGTATCTTTGGATTTATTCAAAGGACTATCAGTCATTCAAGGCTCATTCAGATCCTGTTTATAAGGACCTACAAGTGGTATCAGAGCCACCAAAGGGACTTTACACAAGATTGAACATAGATCAAAACCTTTTATTCCACCAAATCAAATAATCATGTCTGCAAACGATAATTTTTCTCTTCATGATGATGAGGAACTTTCTCTTCATGATGATGCATCTTTGGATGGATCTGTTCCAGCATCCAACAAAGGAGATGCTCCTGCTAAACCACCACAAATACACTTTCAAACATTAAACTGCCCGTTCTCCAAAAAGATGATTAATAACGTGGGCAATGAGATGGAACATATCTTGAGTATATAATAATGAGGTCTGTAAAGTTGAATCAGATGGGAAACTCAAAGAAGCGAGTCACCAAAGGTAAGGATGGTGTATACAGGGTTCTTCCTTCAACCACACAGGAAGAACAGTTTGCTGATGAGAAAGAAAGGAAAGCTAGAACACTACTGTTAATGGCTGTTCCAAAAGATCATCTCAGACGTTTTCATGGCATGGATGATGCCAAAGAGATCTGGGCAGCCATCAAAACACGATTTGGTGGTAATGCAAACTCGAAGAAAATGCAAAAAGCTGTTTTGAAACAACAATTTGAGGCATTTACTATCTCGTCTAAGGAAAGCTTAGAGAAAGGGTATGATAGGTTCCAAAAACTCCTATCACATGTTGATGCCTTGGTGCTGGTGTGTCAGATGAAGATGCAAATCACAAGTTTTTGAGGTCCCTTCCTCCTGCGTGGGACAGTCTAGCCATGACAATGAGAACGAAGAAGAATATTGACACACTGTCAATAGATGATTTATACAATAATCTGAGTGTCTTTGAACAAGACATCCAAAAGACATCATCTTCTTCCCTGGCATCTGATAATGTGGCTTTTCTATCACAAGCCAAAGCCTCTTCAAGCAAGCATAAGCCAAGCCACAGCTCAGGAAGTTATAGTTCTTATACCACTTCCTCTTCCAAAGCAACACCAACTGCTACTCCTGGTCTTGCTGATGAAGTTATCCATTCTTTTCTAGCCACAAATGGTTGATGAAGTGGACTTAATTACAAGAATACCTAGATCAAATTGAATGATCAGTAATGGAAGAGATGATATAAATTGGCAGATGCTATTGACTGCCAGTAAAGAATTAAAGAAGTTCTACAAGAAAAGACAGGCAGAAGGCCAGAGTGGATTGGATAAAATGCATGTGGCATTGATAAAGAAAGTTGAATGTTTCAATTGCCACAATACTGGGCATTTTGCCAGGGAGTGCAAGTTTAAAGGTTCAAAAGAAGGTAACAGGCAGGAAGCAGGTAAAGGTCAGAATTTCAAGCCAGTGCAAATTGAAAAGGAAGCCTTGATGACCATTGATGAAGGTCAGATCAATTGGGTAGAGCAGACTACAGATGAGGAACTCAATCATGCTCTAATGGCTTTCACTGTGAACAATGAGGTATCAATGTCTCTAAAATTATTGTGTTTAGATTCATATAATGCACTTCAAGCTAAGTATGATGAACTGCAATCTGAATTTGGTGACCAAGAAGCTGCCTTAGTTGCCCATAAGCTAGCTGTTAAGAAATTAGAATCTCAGCTTAAAGCCTCCCACAAACAACAATCTTCCTTAACTGAAAAATTAAATTTTCAAGCCAATCAAATTTTTGGAGAAAGCTAGAACTCTACACGTACGATCAGGTCAAAAATTACTTTTTATTCTTACCAACGGAAAACCTACATTTTTGTCTTAACACTTTTTTTTATATATAAAAACTAAATAACAAGACTGAAAAATTTAAAATGGATATGTGTATTTCACACTTATCACTAATTGATTGTGGGATGAGCTCAACTGTTAAGATAGGTTTAGGATATGGCATACAATCAAATGCTGAGGTCCTAGGATATGAGGAAGAGATGAGTAGAGGTATTTTTGTTCTTAGGGAAACAGATGCAGGATATTATAACATCCCACTATATGAGGAAGAGATGATTATACCCCTAGGGAACAGGAGGACATAGATGATTATACCCCTAGGGAACAGGAGGACATAGATGATTCTCTGTATGAGTATGGTAAATATGGACCTCAACCTCAATCTCCTAGTCCTACAATGTCTAATGCTAGTTCCATTGTTTTCTCAATCTGTCCATCAAATGACAGTGATAGGGAGCTTGGAGCTGTGTCTGATGCTAGTTCCACTCATTACTTAACCTGTCCATCCAATGACAGTAATGGGGAGCTAAGAGCTGTATCTGACCATTCAGTCAATGATGACCCTGTCCATGACCATATTCCTATACCTTCTATTGAGCAAGTTACCATTGCCACCCAAAAGACTCAACCACAAGTGCCTAAACCCACACAGATAGTTAACCCTAGTTGTGCACAGCATGTAAAATCTCCTAGGCAACCAGTGACTTCCTCACCTATTCCTTCAAATAACAGACA
>BQNB010141843.1:0-13785 GCA_026074375.1 Tanacetum coccineum | reverse complement strand
GTTAAGATTCACCTGAGAAGGTTTAGGGCTTGTGTTGTTTGATACTGGTCTATTTACTCTACCAGAATTAACATGTTGCTTGCCAGTATTAAATCTAGAAGCACCAGACTTAATTTGAGTGCCAGAATTAAGTATTAAATATAGAAGCACCAGACTTAATTTGAGTGCCAGAATTAACATGCATATTACCAGAACTATCATTTCCATGACCAGTTTTTACATTTACCCTACAACTAGGGTCAACTGTTTGTTGAGGTTTAGGCACTTGTGGTTGAGTCTTTTGGGTGGAAGTGGTAACCTGCTCACTAGAAGGTATAGGGATAGGGTCATCATTGACTGAATGGTCAGATACAGTTCCTTGTTCCCCATCACTGTCATTGGATTGACAAGTTGAGGAAACAGTGGAACTTGCATCAGACTCAATAGGACTAGGAGATTGAGGTTGAGGCCCATATTTACCATACTCATACAGAGAATCATCTATGTCCTCCTGTTCCCTAGGGGTATAATCACCACTAAGAGGATGAGGGACACCTTTATATTCTACCTGTTTGAATCTGCTGTATAGTGGGATATCATTATATCCTGCATTGGTTTCCCTAAAAGCAAAAATACCTCTACTTATCTCTTCCTCATATCCTAGGACCTCAGCATTTGATTTTATGCCATATCCTAAACCTATCTTAACAGTTGAGCTCATCCCACAATCAATTAGCTTCCAAAGATTTTTAGAAGATGCAGACCAAGAATCAAAAATTTGTTGTAAAGCATCCTTGTCTTTGACAGCTTTCATTCCTATTCTTCTATACTTTTTCAGCTTTTCATCTTTTTCAAAAATTTGATTGGCTTGAAAATTTAATTTTTCAGTTAAGGAAGATTGTTGTTTGTGGGAGGCTTTAAGCTGAGATTCTAATTTCTTAACAGCTATCTTATGGGCAACTAAGGCAGCTTCTTGGTTACCAAATTCAGATTGCAGTTCATCATACTTAGCTTGAAGAGCATTATATGAATCTAAACACAATTTAAACATATGGATCCTCAATATTCACAGTGAAACCATTAGTGCAGGATTGAGTTCCTCATCTGTATCTGCTCTACCCAATTGATTCTACCTCATCATATCATCAAAGCTTCCTTTGAGTTCTCACTGGCTTGAACCTGACCTCTACCTGCTTCCGCCTGCTACCTTCCTTTGTAACCTTTAAACCTTGCACTCCCTACAAAATGCCGTATTGTGGCAATGGAAACATTCAACTTTTCTCTTATCAAATGCAACATGCATTTTTCCATCCACTCTTAGGCCTTCTGCATATCTTCATGTAAACTTCTTTAAGTCTTTATAGCAGCATAGCAATCTATTTCCCAACAATCCTCCCCTAACTTGATCTTCACTTGTGAACTTCAAGTTTCTTCAAGTGTCTTCCATTTGAGCTTCCTGAGGATGTTGTAAATAAAACTCTTCAAATTATTCTTGAGCTGCAATTCTTCAAATTATCTCTTTTTGATCTTTGCTGCCACAATTCTTCAAAAACTTTTCAGCAACCCTTCATATCAGCAATCAAATCATATAGTTTCAGACTATTCTCATCACTTCCAGGTGTGTTAACTCCTGTGAGAGGTGAATCATTGAAACTTTAAATGGATTTGATGTCTCTTTACCAGTTAGCCATTTACTCTGGAGTAGTCAGTCCTTTGGCCACCAGAAAGGTGCATGTCCATGGTTGACTGAAAACCATTTCAACTCTCAGTACATGAAACATTGGTGAGTTGAATACCATATGGTTTTTGGCAAACCATTATAGCCATAAACGGATTTGATATGCCTTTACCTGTAGCCGTTTGCTCAGGGCTAGTCAATCCTTTGGCACCTAGAAAAGGTAAATTCCATGGTGGATTGATTACCATGTCAACTCTTTGTACATGAAACTTGGTGAGTTGATGTACCATCCACTTTTTGATAAAGTGTTAACCATCTAATATGGATTTGCAATTTGTCTTTACCATAAGCCATAATCTCATGGACTAATTATGGTTTTACCACAGCCTTTACCATAATCCATAAACTTATGGGCTAGCCAACTCTTTACTAACCAGATATGGTGAGTTGATAACCATACAATTTTTGGCAAATTGTCAGCCATTAACGGATTTGAGAAGTCTTTACCAAGAGCCGTTTGCTCCTGGACTAGCCAGTCCTTATGTCTGTTAGACATGGTGGACTGATAACCATTTGTTGTGTTAGTGCATAGCACCTCCACCAAGTGTTGTTCTCCTTATCTCCATTCTAGATATCTAACTCATCAACCTTCATTACTTCCTAATGCCAGCTTGCTTCTCCATCATTTTCAAAAGTTTATAGCAATCCTCATCTGGTTTTCCTCCTTTAAGTTTTTTGTCCAACATTGCTTTGCACACTTCAGCAGACAAAGGATACTTTCTCTCTATTAGCATATATATATCAACAGACTCCAAGTTCAAACAGTGTACTCTGCAAGCTTCATAGTGTCTCTAACAAATTAATCTTTGTTGACCTGGCAAACTCCAAATTGAATCTATACTAATGGGCTCTTCAAACATGTTCTTCAAGTATTCCCAAAGTATTTTTTTAAATTCATCCTCTGGTTCATTCATACCATGTTTTCTCATTACAATCTTGTATAGCTTTGTAAGATCATTTTTTGATATGTCAGTCAGCATTGCTCCAAAGCTTATGTATACCTTATCAGTTCCATTCTCCCTTACAATCTGGTATACACCTTTCCTTCCTTACTTAATGATCTTGTAATTTGCTATACTGGGTGATTTTATAGCTACAGGAACAGGATTAATAGGGATTTTAGTACCTGAAGTAGAATAATCTTTTTCACTAGCTTCATCTGAATCTTTAAAATCATCCTTATCAAGGTCTATATGTAATTATTTCCTTGCTATCTATTTTCTCCTCTTTCCAGTCTTCTTGGTTGGCTTATCATCTTTGTCTTCTTCAACCTTCTCCTCTGTTGGTTGAGTACTTTCATCATCAAACTTTAGCTTCTTTGCAGTTTTAGTTTGGATCTCTTCACCAAATCTCTTCAAACTTTCCTTTGTTGCTTCAAGGTTTATAGGGACATAGGTATCCAATTGCTTAATCAAATTTTCAAATTCTGCTTTCACTTCTTCAAAATTCAACTTCTTCAACTGAGTCAACTTCCATGTCCCTTGATTCTTTAGAAAGTTTGACATATAATTCCTGAGCTGTGTTTGAGTCATTGGCTTATTCCTTTTTGCTCTAGCTCTTTCCTCTGCAAAGTGTTTTCTTCTTTGATTTACCAACTCTACCATCCTTTTTGCATAATCTTCAACAGAAAGATCCTTTCCAAGCATACTCTCCTTCAACTCTGCATTTGCTTCAAGCTTTGCTCTAATTGTGTTCCAATCTTCTTCAGTATAAGATTGAGCTTCAAACTGAATTTGAGCCTTCCTTTTCTTTTGTTTCTCTGTTAATTCTTACTCTTCAACCATCCTTTGAGCTAGAAGTGAATCCAAATGAACTTGTTTGGCCACTTCTTCCTTTTCCAAAGCTTTTTCTAATGCATCTAACCTGATGGCTTCTGCAAGTCCTACTTCTTCTTGAAGAATTTATTCTTTTGTCTTTTTAGAAGCTTAAGTTTCTTCTTCTTCTGTCATAGGAGCCTTTTCTTCTCTTCTACCTCTGTTCGGAGAAGGTACTGAGACTCTTATGCTATCAGTAGTAACTGGATCACTGCCAGTATTAACATCCAAACTGCTAGCATTAATTTCTTCAATACCAGTACTAACTTTAATGCTGCCAGTATTAACTTCTTCAAAACCAGTACCAGCAGATTCTTTTGAAACCTTCCTTCTCTTGTATCTATTTCCTTTATCAACTGACTTGATCTTTTTAACCTTTGTTAAGATTGCAGCAGCTTCTAAAGTTGTAGGGCTTATATCTTCAACTTGTTCCTCCCATGAAGCATTGACAGTCTTTGAAGGAGTATTTGAGGGAGTAATAAGCCCTTGTAACAAAGAAACCAGAGGATATAAATCATGAAACTTCCTCCCCTGAGCCTCTTTTTCTTCCTCTTCAGAATCAGACAAAAGCCCTCTTGGTCTTTCTCTTCAAATCAACCTCTAAAGTCTTGACTCTTTCCACCAAAGTAAGGATAGCCTTCCCAAAGGTCTGTTTGGTTTCCTTGAGCTGCTTCTCTAAGTTATCAATTCTTGTCATTAACTAGGAAGTAGTAGCTTCTTAGCGAGGTGTAGGAGGTTATTGGTCAGAGGATGGTTGTTCAAAGATATGTTTCATTGGTTCATGTGCAGGTAAAGGTGTATGTGATGCAGGTTGAGATAGAGGTGGAATAGTTGTGGCTTCAGATGGTATAGGTTGAGTTGTAGGTGGTGTTGGTGGTACCACACTAGATGATGGTTGAGGTTGAGTGACAGATGGAGCTTCTTGTCCTACATTTGGATTAGCAATAGACAGCATAGCAGGTAATAAAGGTCTTGGTACCCCTCTAAAACCCCTTTTCATATTCCTAAAAATCTTTTTGGTCAGGGTCACATCCAGATAAGGGTGTTTGTTTTCCGTTTGAATATCCAAAATCAGTTGCAAAAAACGAAGATACATCAAAAACTTTGTTTTGCTTTTCAAGTTTGCCACCATGCCATCAAAAATTAGTTTTAAAAAATTATAAACTCTGCCAGTGGAAAGACAAATCAAAGCAGTAGCAATATTGCTACTAAATTAATCCCATCTACCACTTTTAGAGCTTATACAATTCAAAATATGGTGGCTAAAAATCTCTATTAGGGTGTGAAAAAGCTTTTCCAAAAGGTAAAAGATCCATCACTAAGATACCCCATATACCCCATCCCTTCAAAAATCTCATTGTTTGGCAACATTGTAATCCCTGAAGCATCTGCTAATTGAAGCTTATTTCTAATAGATGCCTCAGTGATTGTATACACAATGGTATCAATAGTTGCGTGTAATTCTAGAGTCCCATCAGCAAGAGTGTTGGCAGTTGTAGTCTGCCAAAATTGTTTAATTAGGGAATCATAGATAGTAGGATTAGTAATTAAAGCATACCTGAGGTTGGAAACTCTTAGAAAATCCACTATCTCTGCAAACCCTGCACTTTCGTCAGGCTTGCGCAAAAACCCCACTTGATTATGTTTGTCACAGTATTTTAATTGAGCCATGATTCGAAAGTAGCAATAAAAGGTATTGATGTGTACTGATAATTTTACTGGGTTTAGGTACGAGTGAGGTGGTAGATGCTGGTAAAAAGAAAATTGAATATATTCTTTGTAAAAATAAAGAAGATTTTTACTTTGCGAAGAGGAGATAGCAATAAAAAAATAAGTATAAAAGAGAAATCAAACTTTATCTATATATAGCTTCTCTGTTAACGACAATAGCACCGTAAAAATCTGTAACGGTAACATTTAAACAGTGTTTAAACAGAAAAAGTCAATTTTCCCGCAACCAGCACTAACAATAACCTACCAGTATTAAAATTTACACTACCAGACTTAACTTTGGTCAACCAAAATTAATTATGTTACAACCTGAATTAACTCTTTTTCAACCAGAATTAAGTATTTACTAAAGACTTACAAAACAAAGATCTTATCACACCTGCCTTACATCGGCAAATCCATGCTATTCATGCAAGAATTAGTCTAAAACAAAGAAAAACATGTTGCAGGAGTTTGTATAGACAAAATTAACTTAAACTAACTACCCGAATTAATACTACTAACTACCAGAATTAATACTACTTAAGCCAGAATTTAGTTAAACTAACTACTAGAAGTATACAAACGATACAACTAAGCCTCCCCCATCTATACCTTACTTATTTGACACTGGGTTTATCTTCAAGAAAGTTGACATGCAGATTTACTTCTACTCTTTTGGTTACTAAATTATAAACCCTATAGGCTTTGCTATTTAGTGAGTAACCAACTAAAAATCCCTCATCAGATTTTCCATCAAACTTGCCAAGCACACTAAGAGTATCTAAAATTGTAACATGACACCCAAAAGGTCTTATGTAGCTGATAATTGGTTTGTGGCCAAACAAAAGCTCATAAGGAGTTTTGTTTTGAGGTTTAGTCACTCTTACCCTATTAAAAATATAGCAAGCAGTACTAACTGCTTCTGCCCAAAAAGTAGTTGGTAAGAGTGAGTCTGCTAGCATAGTTCTAGCAGCCTCAATTAGGGTCCTGTTCATTCTTTCAGCAACTCCATTCTGTTGTGGAGTTCTGGCATTGCTATACTCTTGTTTTATTCCCTTGTTTCCACAAAATTCAAGCATATCTCTATTCTTAAATTCAGTGCCATTATCTGATCTAATGATTTTAACCCTATGACTAAGCTGGTTTTCAATCTGCCTAATGAAGTTCTGAAGAATGCCACTAGTTTCATCCTTAGAGGCCAAAAAGAATACCCAACTAAATCTGGTACAATCATCAGTAATTACAAGGCAATAACTTGCATGATTAATGCTTTTTACAGAAGTAGGACCAAAAAGATCCATATGCAAGGTGTGTAATGGCTCAGTGATTAATCTTTCTAATTTAGCCTTGCAGGAGGCCTTGTGTTTTTTACCTTTATGGCAGGCAACACATGTATGGTCATTTCTGAAAACCTTGGAAGGAAGACCTCTTACAAGGTTTCCCTTCACAAGTTTGTTTAGGTTTTTAAAATTGATATGACCTAACCTTCTGTGCTACAATTTAGATTCATCAGATGTGGCTTTAGCAATCAAACAGGCAAAACCTTTTGCAGGAGTAGGTGTCTTCATATCAAAACTGTACATATTGTGATGTCTAGGGACCTTTAGAAGTATCTGATTTTCATCAGGCATCTTAAAATCAGAAGACACAACAAGACATTCAATTTTAGTAAAAAGAACCTTGTGCTGCTTATCACCTATTTGTGATATTGAGAAAATGTTAAAATGCCCTAGTTCTTTTACAAAAGACACACTATCAAAATCTAAATTAGTAACTCTTATTTTTCCTTTACCAGATATGTAGCCTTTGCTACCTCCAAAGGTAAAAGATCCCCCATTAAATTCTTCAAAATCCTCCAGTTGATCCTTATTACCTGTCATGTGCCCTGAGCATCCACTATCAAATATACCTCTATCTACCATGTTCTTCAGTGGATGATCCTGCACATGAAAAAGAGAAATTAGTTTCACTTAGGGACCCAGGCGTTTACAGGCTTGGGTCTGCCTTGTGGACCTTTAGCATTCACAGTTCTAATAAGAGTTGGTCCACTATCACAATTGGAGTTTGGTTTAGAGTTCCTCCAATTATAACTTGCTGAGGTCTTAACAGCAAATCCCTAATTTCCCTTTACAGCATGAGAATGAGACATTTGTGCTGTAGTTTTTGCAAAGGGTCTTCTTACAGATGAATGCGATTTAGAAAAATGCATTCTTTGATTAAATTGATTCACCTGTGGTCTTTTAGGACTAAAACTGTTTGATGTCCTGGTAGGTACTGGCTATTTAGATCTAACAGTATTAACATTTGTATTAATAGTATTAACTCTAGGCCTAAAAGAATTAATATTTGTCCTACCAGTATTAATATTTGTCCTAACAGAATTAATGTTTGGCCTACCAGTTTTAAGTTGTACTGGTCTAGGAACAAATTGATTAGCATGATTAACCCTGTTTGCATTAGTCCATACTGGTTTTGCCACCCCATTACCAGTATTAAAAACCCTTTGTTTCTTAACCTCAGCCTCTCTTGCCATTTTCTTTTCATAATAGTCACAATCTTTAATCAAATGACTTAGACTACCACAAACAAAACATTTCTTCTTTGTGAAAGAGTAACCTTCCCCTAGTTCTCTTTCCATCATAGCATTCCAATTCTTCCTGTTAACTTTAGGTGTTTCTTGATCTTTGATTGGTTGCCTAGGAGTTTTTATGTGTGTGACACAACTAGGTTCAACCTCTTTTGATTTTGGAGCAGACACACCTTTTTCATTTGTTGTTATAGGTGTAGACACATACACTTCTGAAGGTACTCTTGAAATCTCAGATTCAAGATCAACAGAATGTTCAGAGGAAGTTCCAATAGATCCTGCACTGTCATTAGATTGACAGGTAGAATATTCACTGGATCTATCATCTGATACACTGGGTTCAGGCTCTTGGGGTCCCTTTTTACCATAAACATACAAAGACTCATCAATTTCTTCTTGTGGTTTAGGAGTATAATCTCCACTTAAAGGATGTGGAACACCTTTAAAATTATTAGTTTTTATAAATCTACTATACAAAGGTTTTCCAACTGAGTCCTCTTCTGAACAATTAAAAACAGAAAAATTCATTTCTTCCTCATAACTTAGAACCTCATTGTTTGATTGTATTTCATACCCTAAGCCAACTTTACTATTTGAACTCATGCCAGAATTAATTAATCTCCAAAGATTCTTGGAAGAATCTTTCCATGAATCTAATGTTTTCTGCAATTGTTCCTTTTCTTTTACAGCTTTCATTCCAATTCTCCTATATTTTTTAAGCTTTTCATCTTTTTCATATATTTCATTTGCCTGAAATGTAAGCTTTTCATTTAGAGAAAGTTGCTGTTTTTGAAAAGTAACAAGTTGAGCTTCTAGTTTCTTAACAGCTTGACTATAGGCAAGTATTTGTGCTTCTTGATCACCTAACTGATTCATTTGTTCATCACACAGTGTTTTAAGGGTATTGTATGAATCAATGCAAGTTTTAGAACACAAAGATACCTCACTACTGGAGCTGATAGCCATGAGTGCATGATTTGTCTCTTCATCTTCAGTATGTTCTCCCCAATTGACAATACCATCATCCATTGTCAGCAAGCCCATCTGATTCTTCTCTTGCTTTCCAGCTTCTTGGTGTTGATAAAACGGATCTGTTAGGCTCCGGTTCCTGTATCAATTAAGTCTTGATGTATGAAACCTGCGCACTAAGAAAACAAAGCACCGTTAGGCTTACCGTGGGATTGTCTCCCACGATTATCCTTCGGTGTGAGAGTAATTAATCGGTTTAGGTTTTAGTTGAAAGTTAGGGTTATGAGGGCATACCTTAGATGAGAGCCGAGGTGCTCTCTATATACTCCACCCAAATCACTAATGGGCTTTGTCCCATTAATTAGGTTATTATCCGAGAGGTCTCACCGTTATTTAGTAACTAGTGGGCCCATCTCATGATTATGACTCGTTCATAACGGGTGTTCTAGATACATGTGCACGTGTTTAACACCCCCAAATTTATACGCAGCGGAACCAACAATTTGGGTGTTAAAATGACTAGTACAATAGGTCATAAGAGATATAAGAACGACTCACAAAGAGACGTTCAAAACAAGACAAAATTCCATTTCATTTTTATATCAGAGTTCAAAAGCGTTTCTTGTCCAAGAGTCATCACCATACATACAATAAGTTTGATTTATCCAAACTAAAACAAGTTTTTAATGAGGAATGGGTTTTTAAATGATGGACAAAAGTTTAGCGCAATTTCCTACACTGTGATTTGTGCCTTCCAAGCCTTCATACTTCATTTACCTGAGGATGAAACATGCTAAAAAGTCAACACGAGGTTGAGTGATTTCACTAGGTTTGATAATTGATAAAAAGAATTGTACACAAGCATAAAAAATAAATTCTATGCTTCATATAGACTTGTTGATCAGACAAGCTAATAAACAACAGTTGCATTGAGCTCGCGACACCGATCCCATTGACGAAATCCATAATCAATTAATAATATAATGAATGCCCCCAGGCTAGGTATTTTCGTCAGATACCTACTTACATCTCCATACATATGTCCGTACATTGGGAGTGCTCACTTTCCCGGATACAAACTTCCCAAAAACCGAACGGGGTTGTCAAGCCCATAGCGCTATTAATTGTATGAGCGGCTAACCACAAGGTAGTTGGACGGCAAACGATTGGGGTCTTATGGACGAAAGCATACTCAAGCAACAACATATATCACAAACGGGTGCCAAGCATATAAGAGAAAACTTACTTGCGTTCGTTTTATTACAACTAGCATGCTTCTCTCGGCTGGAGGTTTTATAAAATACAGTTTAAAGTTGAAAAGCGTGCGCCTATAAAACTACTTGATAAGGCCGGAAGAGGAAAATAGATCGGCGTTAAACGAACTTGGTCGTCGGCACGTAATCCTCGGTACATATACAACATGTAGGGTTTTAGGTTTCTATCGTTCTAGGTAAAAAATTAATAGCGAGACAAATAGACAAGTATAAATTTGTAGGTATGATGATAAGTATAATTGGGGTAATGTTAATTAACTTAAGTTTTCTAAGTAAAAAGTATGTCATTTTTACTAGTTTTATTAATTACTAGATTTTACTAGTTTTAACCTAATTGGTCCAAAAAGCCCAATAGGCCTAATTATAAGCCCATTAAGTAATTTGGTCTATTTTAATGGTCCATGACCAGGCCTTAGTTCAAATATTAGGCCCAAGTGGGTTGGGCCCAATGCTAAGCCCAATGGGTCTTTTAAATAATATTAGTGTATTTGGGTCTAGTGGCCCATTTAAGTCTTATGGCTTAAGTTTATGGGTATAACTTTTATAAATCATTCGGGTTTTCGAGGTTGATATAAGTTTAAGGTCAGTAGGTTCATTATATAAAAACTCCCAAAAGTGGGTCCTACCACCTCGGGTTTTTGTCGCAAAACGCTTTACAAACTTTTAGTATGAATATAGACGTAAAAGTTTTATATAGGTTTTTGTTTATAAAAATAGTTATATCTCTTTAACCATAAATAATGTACTTATAATATTTACATTTCTAGTTTCATATTTAAGTGTATATTATAGATTATAAGTTATTTCTATACTTAATTTTGAGTGGACTTATACTTAAAGTCAATTCTTTGTACAAAAGTCAATTTAGCACTTTTGGCTGAAAACTAACTTTTACCATTTTTGACACCATTTTCAAACCATAATGAATTGGTTGACTATCCAATTGGTCCAGTATCTACATAAGTTTATCTACATCTCATAGTTTTAGGTTTTTACTCAACTCAGAGTGCAAGTACGACCTTTCATACATTCTGTCCAGCAAGGTCAGAATTGACTACTTTTGGTAAAATGGTCATATCTCATGCAATTTTTACATTCAAGTGTTGATTCAAATTGCTACTAGCTCATAAAACAATTGTCCACAACTTAGATAAGTCAAATCAGTTATTTATCATACTCAAAAATGTCAAACTTTCTGTTTACTTCTGCCCTAATTTTTCTAGTGATTTCCACCATGTTTTAAGTTAGGTTTATCCATTTTCAACCTAATCTAGTACACACAAAACCCCAATAAACTTTTGATCATCATATTCATCATATTTACAATTACATTTATAAATAAAATACAAGAAAATACAAGAATAACAAAAATAAGTAGAGATTTATACCCACTAAATGATGCAAATGGTGATTATCACCCAAAACAATATGACTCCTTTACACCAAGTCTTGAATCTTAACCCAATATTTTGACACCAAGTTTCCTAGCCACAAATCTTTACTAGGACATTATTTCCTTGACATGCATGACCATCTTCACACTAATCTTCTAAATCAGCCCCAAAGCCTACAAATGATAGGTTTTATGGTATGTAAATGGAGCTTGGAATGTGAGGAATTAAATGGTGTAAATATAACAAGTGATTGTAATGGAAATTTTTGTATGAATTAAGGGTTTTGTGGGTTAAGGTGTACGGCAAGAACAAGGGAGACAAGAGAGAAGTGTGAGTTTTGTAAGTGACAATTGAGAGAAGAAAATGAAATGGGTTGGTTTTATAAAACCCTTACATGCAATGCTAGTGTTTAAGCAAGACAAATGTCTTGCATTTCCTTCTCCTCATGCCACGCCACCTATGAGGTGGTGGTGTCATGTTTAAAGTTTATAATTTTATAAACTTTAGTATTTAGGGTATAAATTTTAAGATAGGTAGGTAGTTTTGAGGCTAATGGGTACAAACGTAAAATAAAACGAGAGTTAAGGCGAAACCACGAAGTAAAAACGAATATGATAAAAATAATTCTACATTAAACGGAATACTTTTCTGAAAAGTTTAATTTACGTACGGTTCAAGACGGATAATTGTTTTAAGCATAGCTCGTAATTAATTAAAACGACGATTTCAATAAAATGTGTAGATGTAAATAAAAGTAACTTGTTTAAAATTTATAAATTAATTATGAGATTAGAAATAGTAGTGACCTTAAATACGGGGGTTTACAATCATACACCATTGTAGAGTAAAAGATCGTTGAGATCTAGGTTGGTTCTACCTTGAATTAGAATTTGGTATTTAGCATTGTACCGGATGAAATGTAAGCGACGTTAGGTTGGTTCTACCTCGAACTAGAACTTAGTATTTAGCTTAGTACTAGAAATTATGTAAGCAACGTTGTGAAGGTTTCTCTACTGGTGAAGGAGCTTTTTGACACAGTGCATTGAAAATCTTGAGTCGGATACTCAGGTAGTGGAGTAGGGTGAGAAAAGGAGTTCTTATAGTCGAACCACTATAAATACTCTTGCATCGGTTTGATCTTTCCACTCTCTACTTATTATCTTGGTTGTATATTAATTGTTGTTTGTCATCTATATCTACGAGATAACATGTATAAGTTTTGAAAATATATTTTTAAATGGTAAAACTATTCAATCCTCTTCTAGTTTACCACAAATTCGTTTATGATCAATTATTTATTAAATGAATGAACATGAACAGGATTTTGGGTTTGTTTAGTTAATTGAACTAACATAAATGCAATCCTTTTTCGTTCATCTATGTTCGTGAATGTTTAATTACACGCTCTTTAATGTATGTTTAAGTGTATATGTTCGAATATCGTACATTTTTATTATACTTCTAATGCTTATTTAGACAAACAAACACATAGAAAAGGATTTTTTTATATATTTGAGTATTTTATATTGTTTTTTATACACTCATTTAAATCTGTTCGTTTATGTAACCCTAATGAACGAACATAAATGGACACGAACAACGTCATTTTCTCAATGAACGAACATAAACAAGAAATTTTGACAGTTTAAGTGTCGTGTTCATTTATTTTTCTGGCTAAATTTATCCAAGCGAACACGGACAACCTTTCGTTCGTGTTCATCCGATTTGATTACAACCCTATTTTAATATTAAAAATACTTACTTTTTACTGTAAAGTTTGCTTCCCTAGGGCTAAACATTATGGTCACTAAACACATCGCATCCATGTCAGTGTCACACCACCATTCAACACACTACTAAATTCACCATCATTTAGGTGCTATTGTCACCGAAAAACTAAAAATATAAAAGTACTATATCCCACAATATATCCGCATACACCTACAAACCAAAAAATAATAATAAAAACACCTCTACTTTCTTTAGATTGCGTCGGTGGTGCTAATGTGCTGTCGTGTAGGTATTATTTTTGATTATCCAGTTTTAAATTTATATTTAGCCGGCTTATCCTAAAACAACACTCTAACGGGCAGTGTACCCGGTCAAAGATGTAGCTTCGTTGGTAAGTAGGGTGTCGAACACTAAGAGCGAGAAAGTTAACCTTATATTCTATTAGTATTTTATTTAGTCTAATTAGTCTAATTAATTCTATGTTATTTCTAATTATTGTTAAACCTATGCTAAACCTAGTTCTAATTATAAAAAGGGGGGGTTTCAGCCTGAGAGATTGCCACATGTTTTGTGGTGACTTAAATCA
>BQNB010141842.1:3051-17213 GCA_026074375.1 Tanacetum coccineum | reverse complement strand
TTTTTTGTAATTCATATGTACTTTTAAGTTTCTAGCTCCTTGCTAGACTCTTTTTTTCAATATATTATCAGCCGTTCAAAAAAAATAATAATGGAAGATCCTTGGTAAATATATCGGCATACTGATAGCGAAAGGGAACACGCATGACGCGCACAAGACTCTTTGACACATAATCACGAACAAAGTGAATATCAAGCTCTATACGTTTGGTGCGTTGATGTTAAACCGAGTTATTAGAAAGATAGAAAATACTAACATTATCACAATACACCAATGTAGCAGTAAAAACAAGTGCATGCAGTTCACACAAAAGATTGCGTATCTAAGCTGTTTCAGCAACAACATTGGCTACACCTCGATATTCAGCTTCAGCACTCGACCTATATAATGTAGCCTGACGCTTAGCTGACCAAGAAAGCAAGTTATCCCCAAGGAAAACACAATTGCCAGAGGTGGAACGACGAGTGACAAGATAACAAGCCCAATCAGCATCCGTGTAAGCGGTGAGCTGAGCAGTATTAGAAACATACAGTTGTAAAATATAATCAAGAGTACCTCGAACATACCGAAGAATACGTTTAAGAGCAGAGAAATGCAGCTCCCGAGGATCATGCACATAAAGACACACGTGCTGAACAACATATGACAAATTTGGGCGAGTAAATGTAAGATACTGAAGAGCACCGGCTAAGCTGCGTGATGCGGATGTTGCAAACGCAAAAGTTTTACAACCCTCCTAGGCAGTGTACCTAACCATTGTAGTGTAGTATAGGCAAGACTCAGAGGGTTATTATCGTTCTCTGGGGAATAGTTTGGGTAGGTTCGAATTTTATGGTTACTAAGGTCTAGAGGTTGAGAGAAGATTATTTTTGTGTTTTTATAATTTTTTGAAAGCAAGTAAAATCTCGGGTTTGAAAGGGGGGTTTGATTAAACTAATTAACTACTCCTAATTCTATACTAATTGCAGAAAAATAAAGTGATGGAAAAACTCGTATGGTAAAACAAATGTGTTTACCTAATAATGCACTACTCCCTAGTTGTCTTCTTAAATTTTATTACCCGTCACCCTCGTAATGGAACGTGTAAGTATCTAATATATTAAAACCTAACTTAGAATCCACCCACATGGCAAGGTAGTATGAAGACTATTGTTGGGCTTCCTCTAACCTAGCCGCGTTTCGCTAGACGTCTTCGCTTTGCAATTAAGAAGCTAGTTTTCTAAAGCCTAACGCGCACATCATTAACAAGAAGTAATAACAAAATATAAACAATAAGGTTTCATGCAATCATAAGCAAACACAATTTAGATTTAGCCAAGCATGTTAATTGAAAGCGAAGAACAATTAATCAAACAACATATAGACATATCGAATGATTAAAAGGGATAAAGAACTTTACTTCAATTAAACATAGAGTTATGATGAGTACACAAGGGTTAAGAAACCCTAAAAAAGACCTAAATGTCTGCTTCAAAGCTTACTAACGATTTCCACATGATTTTTCCACACAAAACCTAAAAAATAAGGGGTGTATATATATAGGCCCGCAACTCTGACGGCGTCACATGTTAATCCTAACGTCGTCACCCGCCGAACCTTCTTATGGCTTCTCTTTGTCGGCTAATGTGACGCCGTCACAAAACCTTGTGACGCCGTCGCTTTGAAACCATGACGGCGTCAGATGGAAATCCTGACGCTGTCTCCACGACCTGTAAACCATTCTTGATCAGAATTCCATAGAGTTGCATTCTTGTCTCGTTTCTTCCCAAAATTGAATACAAGTCACGTGTATTTTCTTCAAATGTTTCTCAAATGCTAAAACAACAAAAAGAAACACTTGAGCACAATAAATGGGGATATTTGCATGATTTTGATGGTTAAATGACCTTTAAAAAGTGTATAAAATGACACCTCATCAAATACCCCTACACTTGGGATTTGCGTATCCTCAAGCAAATAGTTTTTCTACCTAGTAAATAGCAAAGTCGGGGGCATTTAACCTACTCAATAAATATAATTTATGGCACAACTGGATAGACCTTGTAATTAAAAGCACATAAATTATATACTAGCATCTCACATAAGTGATTGGATTCTCTCTTTCTCTCGGAGTAATAATGAATTATAACATGTATAGGAAACGAAAAAAATAACACTCACTACCTGTCGTAGTATATAAATTACCATAGGCTTGATAACGGATCAAAACCTCCATCGCTTTGGCGTAAACACCTAGGAATTACTATCAAAGAGGTCTTTAAAGGGTTGTGATGTTTAGGTGTAGGGTAAAGTAAACACGGTTGAGGGATATGGGGGAATTTTGGCTGGTGGCAATTTAATCATCTACAAGAATACATGTAAAAGGCGTTGCTAAGCCAAGACTTGACGAAACTAGGACAATAATATACACAACTCTACATCAAACTCTTTCTTTTCTTTTTTTGACTCTTTCTTCAACATAAACAATAGCAAGATGGAAGCCCGTATATTCTAACATTTTTTTTGCTTTTTTCATTTTTTCTATATATATTTTTTATTTTTTTATTTTTTTATATACACTTTTTCCCTGCCATCTGTTGAAACATAAATAAAAATATAAGACTTGGGGTTTATAATTGCACCCCTACACTTGAGTTTTATGATAACTCAATAATAAACTAACTAATGATCCGAACTGAGAAGGATCAACAAAACATGAAGTGTATTAGACAAATATGAGGGTAATGACTTAACTTTTCTTCCCCATTTCTCCATATAATACAAAAACTACCATGAATCCCAATTATTCTAAAACTATATATACTAATAATGACTCGGCTTTCTTTACCAAAAAAAAATAATAACTCGACTTAGCAACCATGTACTCAAGTAAACAATTAACTGGGGTTTAACAAATATGATAACAATAATGTACTAAAAATGAGTACATATAAGGAAGGCTAAGGCGATTTGGGTGTAATATTTTTGGTAGGGTGTAAACAAATTTTAACTACTAAATACTCTGGAATATACTATTCAGGAATTTCTTAATCCAAAGAAATCCCCTTTCGGTCGCTCTGAAATACTCAATAGAAGAAAACAAAAAGGATAGGCTCAAAGATGTGTACTTGGGGTATGTTGCACTAAAAATGAGTGCAAAGCAAATGTGTGTGGGTAGTTATATTATCGAGTACACCATCATAATCAAAACAAATACTGGCTAAAAACAGAGGTTTATCCTAATGCCTCTTATCACTTAGTAAATCCTAATTACACGAATGTGATCTCACTAGCAGTCTCGGGATGAATCGCTAAAGCAAGTTCTAGAATTTATATTACTACCGGTACACTTTGATAATGCTTTTATATTCCTAAAGATCTAGAGGCGAACCTCACATTTTTGGGGTTGAATTTTTTAAGTGGTATGGTTTTTGTATTAGTAATATAACGCCTATCCATGCGATGCTTATAATACTACAGTTTCACCGGTATATGCCATAAAAATTTAAATTTAGGCTAAAATTACCGTCCTAAATTATGTTTCGGTATATTACACATCATTTTAAGAACAAAGCAAATGCAATTGAAGGAATATTTTATAAGGCTTTTATTCCCCTACAATTATTTTGAACATTGTCCCCAATGTTCTATGAGTACCTAAAAAACGAATAAAAGGAAAATAAGAAAAACGAGAGAAACTAATACTCCCCTGGTTTTGCTCAATATTGGAGAAGAAACAAGATAATTCCGGCTAAATCTTCATCAAAAAATCGTCTAAATGAAAATCCAAAGAACTTTCGGACTCTCCTCATCTAATATAACCTGAAAATCAAAGAAAAAACAACTATACCAAGCGTAAAATTTGGCGGTAAATGATATATAACCCTAATTAATTAAGTACTAGACTCTACGAAAGCAATATAGAGATGTATGTACTAATGTAATTGTGGTTTTCTGTAAGAATTAAAAAAATTAAAAAATCTGGAAATTCTACAAAAATAACTTTTTAAAAATTCGAAAATACGAAATTTCCTGTAGCTACAGTGGTGACGCCGTCAGGATTAAATCCTGACGCTGTCTCCACCTACTGTGAAGTTTTATAAATTTGTTTTTCGAAAATTTTTCTGCAAAAATAACCATTAATTATTTCCTGGATTTTTTTTTGCATAAACCACAAAAATGGTTAGTACAAACATATGACTCAAAACAAACAAACAAAAAATGTGAATTAATCTAAAGTTATTTATTTTATATGTTTGAAAAAAATTGGTTATTAGAAACCGAATATTTTCCCCTACACTTATATTATGCAAAATACATTTGATTGCAATTAAGACGAGGTTAAATACAAAACAAAGCATGATCACATATATCATTCATATATGAACAAATAATAAAGATAAAAAAACACATGACACTCCTAAAATGCATGAAATAAAAGATTGGGTTACCTCTCAATAAGCGATGTTCTTTATTAACGAGTCTTCTAGCTAGACCAGGAGTCACACTCATAGGAATCATGAAAATGTTCCAAGTCGATGATCTCGTTTGGATTCTCTTTCTTGGATAGTGTCCTAGTTGTGGGAATTGATTGAAAGGTTTGATTAAATTTCTCTCCTTCGAGGTCGATCAATTCAATCTTAATGTGCCACGCACCATCTCCTTCTTTTGGTGTCTTATTCCAATCTATTTTCTTTTCTATCAACTATTCGGACTCCCACATATTTCCCTTTAGATTGATAGGTATAGTTCCTGGGAATTCTACCATCTTTCTAAACACTAAGACATCCTTAAAAGGGTTGAGTTCGGCATCCCTAGCAATTTCCCATTCCCAGGCAAATGATAATTCAGAAAGTCTTTCTTTGCATAGTAAGGGGGTCGGACACCTATCCCATCCGTACTAGGTCGTGGTTCATAAGATTCTCGTTTTCCTAGGGTAGTCCAATAGGGTACATCTTCAACACCTAGGTCGATTTCTTTAACTCCAAATATTGACATAGTAATTCTTTCTCCTACCGTTATTTGGCTTTCTTACAATCTATTACAACACTAGCGGTTGCTAAAAATCCTCTTCCTACTTTTTCTATATCAATGACATAAAAGTCCTCTAAAAGTTTTAACTTTCCTATGTGAACCTCTACATTCCTTACGATTCCTACGAGATACGACTTAGTTCCATCCGCTAATCCAAAGGCATTTTTGGTCTCTTATAATAATCTAATTTTTAAGCTTTTTGAAGAGATATAATGGGATTAAATTCACACAAGATCTTAAATCGGCTAAGGTATCAAAAGGTTTGGAGTCTCTTAGTCTACAAGGTAAGGTGAATAATCCGGGATCCTTCATTTTCTTTGGTATTTCGTCTTGAATGAATGTGGTCCCATTTTTACCTA
Organism: Tanacetum coccineum; assembly: GCA_026074375.1. NCBI lineage: Eukaryota > Viridiplantae > Streptophyta > Magnoliopsida > Asterales > Asteraceae > Tanacetum > Tanacetum coccineum. Next base: position 11,841 of record BQNB010141842.1, on the reverse strand, counting down.
ACTCTAAACTCTCTACATATTTATCCAAAATTGCATTGTACATTGGAGCATGAGCTAGAACTTCAAGAACCGCAACTTCAAAAACCGTAACTTAAGTTGCAAATCCTTAAATTTATCTTCTAGATTTTTTTCGGGTTCTTTTGGTTTTGGTGTGCTAATTTTATTGACAGTTGGAGTGTTGACTTGTAGTTGGTCTTTTTGAAAATCATTTGTTGGTTTGAAACACGTTTTAATAGCATTGGCCAAATTGACGGGACATGATGAGCTTTGGGGATCTTCCTTTGGGTAAGAACGAGCAGACGAAACTGAAGAGTTGGGATTAACATTCAATTTCGGGCTCTTAACCGTATCACTTGGGAGTGCTCCCATCATTCGGTCATTGATGGCCTTCAAGAATGTGTCAATTTTATTGGTCATCTTGCTTTGTTGTTTTTTGAAATCGGCTTCAAATTTAGACAACCTGGCGTTTTAAGATGCCATAAAGTTGGACAACAATCCTTCGAGATTTAATTGATTATTAAATTTTTGAGGATTGTTGTTGAAGGGGAGATTCAGGAATGAACCATTAGGTTGAAAACGATTAGGTTGGTTTGAAAAATTGTTTTGAGAATTTTAAGGTTGCCTCCATCTAAGGTTTGGGTTAATTTTCCATGACTATTTATAAGTGTGACCAAGATTATTTTGCTCGGTTTTGAAAGTGAACCACTTACATCCCGCTTCGTCGGTACGCGAGGATGCATAATCAACAAAAGCTTGCTCGGGATTTTTCATGCAATATTGAGTGTCGTGGGCACCACTACAAATCTCACATGAAGAAGCAATTTTGTTCACTTGAACGGATGGTTTAGGATTAAGATGAGCTTCCATCAAGCGCTGGACTTGATTTTCAAGCTCGATGAGACGACGATCGGATGCTTTTGGGACATCATGAGTTAAAGAGATTGCCTTGACCGGTTTAGCGAAGTCTCTTGGGTCATTCCACCTTTCGTTGTCATAAAGGTCGAGGTCCTCTATAAGTGCCCAAGATTCCTCGGTGTTTTTGTCACGTAGCTTACCACCAGCCGATTGATCGATGGTGCGCCTTGTGGCGAGATTCACATGGTCATAAAAGATTTGGACTTGGAGCCAAAGATAGATACGATGATGAGGGACTTTTTAAAGTAGGTCCTTAAAACGAGTCCATGCTTCGAAAAGAGATTCACCTTGATGTTGTTGGAACATCAAGATGTCATTTCAGAGTTTAGCAGTTCTTCCCGGGTGGGAAAAATTGAGCAAGGAAACGGGTAGTGAGATCCTCCCAAGTGGAGATGGATCCCGCGGGTAGACGTTCAAGCCAATTGCTAGCTTGATCGCGAAGGGAAATTTAAAATAAACGCAGTCTCGTTCTTTCCTTATTTTCAACATTAAGGTCAAGTGAGTCTATAATTTTTAGAAAATCCTTGAGATGTTGATTTGGATCCTCGGACCGAAGTCTGTGGAATGAACATTCATTTTGCACCAATCAGATGGTGTCGGATCGTAGAGGCACCACATTGTTCCTATAGAATATCTTAACACATATAGTATGGGATTCGATCTAGGGTTTATAGAGAGAGAAAGAGGTGGTTGGATGAACACTTAGAGAGAGAAAGTAAAAGGAAGATATTAGATTAACTATGTGAGAAAATAAACAACTAACACCCTCTCCATATGTGGAGAGGGTATAAATACTTCTAGCTATGACCGGTCATAGGCTTAGTCATGGGCTTTCCATGTGTCTTTGGCCGGATTAGCTTACTAACATTACATATGATTAATCTACGAGCTACGACTAGCTATATTGGAAGTGATCGATACTTTTCGTATTCCTAACAATCTCCCCTTAAGGGAGGTCACTCCAATTTACAAAAACTTAAACCTAGCATACTATGCTTTGACTTTAGTCTGAGCTCGTAGTCTTTAACTTTAATTATTAACTTGTGATATGTTGTAGTGATCTTTGACTTTAGGTTTTGACTTGTATCTTTGACTTGATATGAATGTGATCTTAAACTTCTTGAGATCATCAACCAAGCGTAATCTCTTTACATCGTCGTGTAATCTTGCCATCTTATGATCTTGTGACTTTGGACCGACATGCTCATACTTTTCTTGATATGATAACTTGAAAGCTTTAATGATGCATCTTTTTTGAAGTTCTTTAACTTTAACACTTTGTCACTTCAAGAAGGATGTATGGTATCAGAGTAGCAGAAGTCTTGAAACATGTACTTGAGCTTTCATGATGTCTTTATAAATGTCGGTCGAGTATGAGCATGTGGCTATGAATCTTGTGAGTCTGCTGGAACCAGGTACCTCCACGTCTATCTTTATATATTCCTGAAATAAAACAGTTAGCAATAAATCTGGGGGACGAATATGGCTTTGTCATTCGCCCGTGTTTGGTTGGAGTAACCTTCGAATCCGTAAGGATCGACCTATGATCAGGTAGATTCAATTTAAGAGGTATCTCCTTGACATGATTTCCAGCTGTAGTATTGAATCTTTCTAACACAAATGTATTAGATTCATCGTACTTAGCATGTTCTCATTATCGGAACGTCTCAAAGCAGACAACACGATAAGAGTGAACCATCGAGTTATTATCTCACCGATTGAAATAAAAATTAATTTGAGAAAAAATCAATCGACGTGTCACTTGCTAAAGTGTTTTTGCGACACATCGAGAGTTTTAAGCAATTCGAAATTCATCAATCATCAATTCATATACTGGAACAAGTTTGATTCATATAGAATCGCACCATCATTTCTTTCCAGTTGTCACAAGCTTGATTCGTATAGAATCGCACAAGTCACCTACCAAGAGCTTATTTGATGTTGGCTCTAGAAGGATTACTATCATCATTGTGAATAACTTTCGTATCACTCTGATGTTCTAGAAAAATCACAAGGATAATGCGTAGGACTCTTAAATCATTACTTGTTTTCACAATGTGTGAGCAAGAAATACATTCGAATAGTGTCCTAATGAGATTTATAGATGATCTCTTGGCTCTAGACTCAATAGTGCACTTTTGGTTTTAGTGATCGGAGGCTGGAGCTGACTGCCACCTTTTCAATACCAACTAACTCAGAGTGAGTAAGTTGATAGAAATGCGTGTAATCTCCGTGAGAAATGAAACAAAAATCTTTTGAGAGATTCTGAGTGGCTAGGGAGGGTTGTGCATTGCATCACTGGGTCCATGATGTCTGTCTTCAATGTCATCAATCATCTTGGTGATTCTTGATAGCAGATGTATTGACCCGGTTTCTGCCTAAGTGTAAGGAGGGCTTTTTTCTTTTCACCCTTTATCTTAACTTTTCTTTTTTAATTCTTCAACCCCTTTAGCGCTTACCGAGACTTCATAACTAGTACCTTGTTGGGTTTGTTCCAGTACTAGCTCCATCTCAGTCGGCACTTTTCCTTTAATCTTACTTTACTCCTTTTTTTATACCTAAGGACTTCTACACTATCTAGTGGAATATCCCTGGGTAGATCCCTCCGGTTTTGGCTGGATCATGGGAATGGATACCTAAACTTAACCACCTTATAACTCCAAAACAATAATTTAAATGGTCGGTCTTTGGTACTTCCACATTTCAGCCATCACTTAACCATTTGCTCCCCCTTCATATGTGCATCGATTAATCAAAAAAGTTTAGCACATATATGGGAAAGCGTACACTAGAGATCTTAAAATTCACATCGTTAATCATATATTTTAATCACATTTTCTCCCCTTATCAAAAATGTCAAATCTTTTAATATTTTGGATATTAATTGATAAAATATATATGCATTCGGGGAGAAAAATGTCCAGTTACTAACAAGCCGATTACTGGAACATTTTAATGCTCCCCCTCAAATTATGAGGGTATTATATGGTGTTTGAGTATGTTAATTTGAATTTTTTTGAATTTACTAAGAAATTCTTGAAAATTCATACTCAAACACTATATATGCCTAATTGTTAAGTCTACACTACATATATACATATTCACAAGTTTATGATATACGAAATGGCCTTATAGAGACGAACATAATATGACGAAGTCATATTGTTCGTTGAAGAAGCCGGAGGTCAGTTTCGTAGTGCCTTCCACCAATAAACTTTTTGAGGCTCCTCGCCATCCTTCTTTCTTTTAGCTGCTTGTCAATCGCCTTGATCATGATATTAGCTCTTTTCTTTTCCAATGTACTCCATCTTCTCTTTGGCAGGTACTCTATTCGGATATTCTTTGTGATGTCATCCAACGAAGTTTGAAGCCCAGTTAATGTCCTATCACTGAACTTGTAGAGTTCATTTGATCGCATCAACCTATTTCTCCCATTGTTGTCGATATAAATGAATCCTTGAGAGTCTTGATATGGAGTGTATGGGTCCCTTTTTCTGATGTCGGGTTTGGTAGTTTCTGGCTTGGTGACGTTGATCTTCTTCTGGTAACTTTCGAGTCTGAGTTAAAGATCTTCGACTCGCTTATGAATAACCAAGCTTTTGGTGAACATTCTTAATGCTATTGTGAAGTCGGAAACATCATCGCCCAAGAGATTTGTGAGTCGGTTTCGAACAACAAGGAGGAGCATGTCTTCGATGTCATTGATACGAAGACGTGGAAAGTCGCCTTCCTTGAATCTGTAAAGGTCATTATCGGCTCTTCTTACTACAATCTCTTTCAGATACCTATACCCATGTTTCCTCATTACCTCGACCTGAGTTACTGCCAGAATACGATTCATAGAATATACATCATGTTTTGATTCTAGGCCTCGTGCATACGCATAGAAGGTCTTACGTTGTTGTCTCCAATGAGAAATACCTCATAATGCATGTTTATCATAGGCAACTTTAACAGGAACCCATATATTTGGAACCATGTCTTCAATGCCTGGAAGATCATATTGAGCAGCCTTTGTCTTTGTAATAGAAGTCGTGTAGGTCATTGTTGAAACTCCTCCTTGCAGATACTTGAGATCATTGTTGAAGAAGTATTCAACTGGCACTTTTTGACGATTTCCACTCATAACTAAAGGTAGGGGTTTGGTAAGATCAAATGGATAGTCACCGCCTTCTGGATTCTCCCAATCAAGTTTCTCTGATAAGGCTTTGTAACATTCTTTAAAGTCATACTCCAACTCAGCATAATTGGAACGAGTGAATTTGAGAAGTCTGAATGTTGGCCCAAACAGATTTCTTGAGTCAGATTGGTGATCTTTAGGCCATTCATGATGTATGCAGAGAAGTCTATAGGAGTGCTCATCAATTCATCAAAGGTCTTTGATGGTTTATCAACAAAAGATGCAAGAGTCATTAACCAGCTTTGAGTTTGTCCTTGTTGTGGAGTCTTGCCAACATTCTAATCAGGATCAATAGGTTCTTGAGGTTGTGTAGATTTTGTGAACCAGTCACGTTTAGATACAGTCTCTTTCATGGGTTTATCATTATCATTACCCAGATTCCCTTCTTGATCTTGTGGCATATCTGAATCTGCAACCTCAAACTCTGGTTCCTCTGATTGAGCAGACTTTCTAGAAGATTTTGGTTGAGACTTGGTGCCTTTAGATGAGCCAGACTATGATCCAGCGGAAGGGTCTTCATCTTTATCTTTGTCTTTTTGGCTTCTCTTCAACGAATACACTTTATCATAAGTGGAGAAGAGAGTCTTGTCGAGATCATAAGATTTTATCAATCCTTCATAGCATTCTCTATGTTCAGGAGCTTCCAGATATGATTCACTTTTATCCATTTTGTTGATAAGAATCTTTTTCAACTCAAATTCTGTAAGCGTTGCAGCAGCCTCATATGAAGATTGTGGTTGAGAAGACTCCTTGGCAAGAACAGCCTGTTCAAGTGACTCTGTAACCATCTTTTGGATCACTGGGGAGGCAAAGTTAGATACTTCCTTTGACAGAATCTGAGGCAGTTGATTCTTGACTTGCTATGTAATCCTTGCAGTGATTAACGTCGAAAGGAAGCTCATGAGTTCATCTCTTGTAGCTCCCAATCTTGCATCTAGATGTTCATCTACTAGAGTAGTCACTTAAGTTTTAAGAGGATCGTCCTTTTTGAGTTCAGAAACATCTTTCTCCAAAGTTGTGACTCTATTGTTGAATTGGAAGACGGATGCGAAATCAAGAAGTGTAGATGGAGGATTTGTTGCTTTAGTTGTTGGTGGTGGTGTGGATGTCGATTGTTATGGTGGAGGAGTGAAGGATGGTAATGATTGTGGGATGACGGTGGAGTATGCTGGTGAAGAATCAATGATAACTGAGACAGGTACAATAAGGAGTGTGGGTATTTGCTGGATTTGTACTTCATGATGGACGTGAACATTCATTGGAGAAACAATTTCTGCATCAGTATGGGGAATATCTAAAAAATTCAAGAATTTAGATGCCTAGTCGGATGAGTGAGAAGAGCTGGTAACTGGGACTTCAGTCTTTTGTGGAACAGTAGAAATTGTCACATGAGCATCTTCTATGACTTGAGAGATCTCTGGATTTTCATTCCCTTATTGAATGTTAGTCAATTCAGCATCGGTACCCTCCTTTTGAACTGTCTCATCATTAGCTTGAACTGGTTTATTCAGCCGTATATCCACATCATCATATAGCTGGCTGGTAGTATAATCCATCTCTTTATCTTCATCACCTTCAGCTTTATCAGTAATCTTTGTTTCATCTTCATCATCAGAATCGTTGGACGGGATTTTAACAAACTCGTCCTTCACTTCTTCTTCATCATCTCCTATATCTTCTTCATTTTCTTCTTGATCAGATTTGGAACCCGATTTATTCTCATCAGTTTCATGCTCAGAATCTGACTCATTTTCATTGTCTGATTGGGTTTTGTCATCATCACTATCATTCTCTTGATCACTGTCTTCATACTGGATTTGTTTAGTATTGTTGGTCATAGTCCATATTTTTCCCTAAGATTCAGCTTCACTTTCAGATGATTCTTCTTTAGTCACATCGGGAACCCCTGGTTTAACACCAGTTCCTTCATTTGTAACAAAAGGTTTGATCTTTGCAGCACTTGGAGTAGTTTTGGTAACAGTATCAGAACCACTTGGGTGAGTCTTGTGAAAGTCCATCAAGCTCTTCTTTCTAGCTTCTTCATACTGAGCTTCTTCAGTTAATGCCACTTCAGAGAGCAGATCAATTCCTTTGCGCTTCTCAACAGTCATCTTTTCCTTCTTCTTAGACAATGGCATCTTAGGAGTTTCTTTAATAACAACACCTCTTGCTGGAGCCTTAGTAGACTTCTTTGCAGGTCTCTTTACTCTCTTTGACTTCCCTGTAGGTTCTTCAGGTGAAACTGGGACAGTAGTGAGTTGAGGAGAAGCTGGTTTCTTGAACTTTCACGCCTTCTTAGGAGGTGTAGCTCATGCAGCATAGCCAAGATAAGTCTTGTAAGCTTTGGTTTCCTTCATCTCAGGACTGGTCAATGATTCAGGAAGTATAGCACCATAGATTTAAGTTGTTTCTTTTGCTGAGACAAATCTTAAAGTGTTTATCAGATAGTCATCCCTGGAGGTGTGCATCCTGATCTTGTTTCTCCAGGAGACTGTCTTGTCTTGAGTAAGGAAGTAGTGAATGATAACTTTGGTGAATCGAGGGTAGTACATCTTCTCTTGCTTTTTATAGGCTCTGTTGTCTATCTGGTAAATGAAATCTTCCTAAAGTAGTTTAACATAGTCTACATTCTTCTAATGGTACATACCCTAAAAGATTTGTGATCTGGAGAGACAAAGCTTGTCAAGACCAGTTGTATTTCTAGATAAACTTCTGTTAATGAGAGCAGCAAAAGTTCTCCAAGGTTGATGCATCTGATCAACAAAAACATCATTGAGTGAAATAATTTCCCCAGTGTGACCAAGATCTCTTAAGAAAGACATAATTTCTTCATCAATAGGAAGTGCATCAAAGTCTTGTCCCTGTACTCTAGGGCAGATCTTAAAGATATCTCTAAAGATTTCCAGATTGAGTTTGAATCTCTTCCTTTTCCATTTTGAATTTGTAGAAAGTGTCTTGCTTGTAAACTGAATCCCATAATTGAATTTCCAGGATTGAGTCTTCCGTTTCATTTCCCAATCTCAAGTCTTTTCTCCTTGGGAACAAGTTCAAGATCAAGTTTGGCTTGTTGAGCAGTAATGGAAGACATGATTCTGCTAAGATTTATCACATACAGTTCATATACAAGAAAATATATATATCATTGAAAGACAATATAGATCATGATTAATGATTATAGATGCAAGACTGATTTACACTATGAATTATACACACAGTTACAAGGCAAAATATTAACACATATGAGACAAGAAGAAACACATAATCATACAACACACTAACTATAGGCAATCTATAAAAACCAAGGCAATCACAAGAGATTTCTAAGGAAAAACTAGACCTAAATTAATCACTAAGTGATAAGTTAAGGTTTAATTAAACTTAGATTAGATTACGAGATTTGATTACCAAGATTACAAGATTAATTCTTCTAGAAAAAATCATGTATAATTCGCCCTATATAAGTGTATAATTCGCCTGTGTTGACCCACGTGTATAGTTCGCCTATACAACCATGTATAATTCTCCTGTGTTAATCCACATGTATAGTTCGCCTATGTATCAGTGTATACTTCGCCTGCATTAACACTAGTGTATAATTCGCCGATGTATGTAAGCATAGTTCGCATGTGTTAACATTAGTGTATAGTTCGCCTATGTTTACACGTATAGTTCGCCTGTGTAAAAACTAGTGTATA
>BQNB010141841.1:0-14626 GCA_026074375.1 Tanacetum coccineum | reverse complement strand
TGACCGTAGGCTCGGGTGGTGGAAATGAAGGCAAATTGACTTTATATTATCGTTTTCCGAATCCGTTTTCAAATCATTAGTAGAAATTATTTTATAAGAAAATGAGTTTTTGTCAAAAATTATCGTGTAATCTTCATCGTCGGAGTCATCAGACGAAATTCTAAAGTCAATTTCATTGTTAAGAGAACTTACCATGGGTTCACAAGAAAGTGTTTTAGATTATACCCCGTCATTAAAGGCTATAGCTGGGAATTCGGTTTCAACGGATCTTAGGTCGTGAATGTCTTCATCATACCAGATTTTACCATACTTAGCAGTTTTCCAGTTAAACACTTTACCACTTTTTTGAGTTTTTTCTTCCTCGAGCCTGATGTATTCTTCCATAGTAATGTTCGGATCGTCCATCTTAACCTGTAATAAATTCGCTAGGAAAGAAAACTGTTAAATAGCTTAATACGCCATATTCAGCGAACTGAATACGCCGTATTGATGATAGAGTCGAATACGTTGTATTGGCTTGAAAAACATTTATACCTCGTATCCAAGAAAATGAATACGTTGTATTGAGTATTCGACTCAGAAAGTTACAGTGAACTGTAATAATGCACACAAACACACAATATGCAAAATATACAATGCATAAATAAAACACACAAAACAAACACACAAATATGCAAATTAATCTAAACTAAACTAAACTAAACTAAAACACTAATTAATAAGAATTAAACAACTTCACTCCTGGGCAGTGGCGCCAAAAACTTGATGTGTCGTTGTGAGCAGGTATTTTATGTATCAAGTTTTACTATTTATTTTATGCCGACTATACCTAAAAACTGCACTTTAACAGGCAGTGTACCCGGTCAAGTTGGAGTTTCGTGGTAAGTAAGGTGTCGATCACTAAGAGCGAGAGCGTTAATATATAATCTATCAGTATTTTAGTTATCTAAGTTAAAACTAAAACTAATGCATAAGGGGGGTTTCAGCCTGAGAGACTGGCACGGTTTTGTGTATCTAACCTAGGGTTTTGATGACACGTTAAGCAATAAACACACACAATAAGATGAACAAATGATAGAGGAATGGTCAAGAACTAATGTAAGGAAAACATATCAACTATGAATAATCTGATAAAACACATGTTTGTTTATTGGTGCAATAGTTGTCTTATCTTGAAGGGCATGTCATTCCTAGACTTAAACTATACTTTTTCCTAAGACCTAGACACGCTAATTCTGTCACAATTAGATGCATCCATATAAAGCAAGCATTCGTTGATTATAATATATCTTAGGAGATTAATAATGGTGCTCTTAATAAATCCTAGCTTATGGAGACTTTACCCACTTACTGCTTAACGGCTCTTTATATACTAGTAGTCCACTGTCCGAGTCCTTACCAATGGTCTTTACCTATAGGAAAAAGAACGTAATATGTTGATCCAAGGGTCACCTAGGAGCTGCTAAGTCCCAACTAAGCTCACTATTCTAAAGGCAAAGATAGGTCAATATTTGTGATCCTATGATTCTAGATATATAAATTGCAATATGGAGAGCTATCCCAGACTCTTAGCCTACGCCCAAACAACACCGAAGTTGCAGCGCATTAAATATGTAGGACTAGAACTAGTTTGATATCTTCAGAATCTTCATGTATGATAAACATTAAATATGACGTATTGAAGTTCATTGATACGGCGTATTGGTCTTGAATCCTTCGTGGTATCTGGTGAAGTATAGATACGGATACGTCGTATCTTCTTGATGGATACGACGTATTGATGTAGAACCAAATAATTCCTTCTTCTTTGACGACAAGTTTATATACGGCGTATCGTTGATGTTGATACGGCATATCCTTGATGTGGGTGACGGCGTAATTCTTCAAAGTTAGGCCATGGGTCTTATTGAAGTCGCGCAGAAGTCTTGTATACGTCCGTATAGGTCCAATATATTATACGCTATTTGCTATGAGATCAGTATACTTTCTCAAACTCTTCATTTAAGCTCCAAAATGCGTGGCTTTTGTTGCTAACTTTCCACCAATTACTCCATAAATACTAAGCAATTCTCAAAATAAATGATTAAGTAACAATTCTTTGCAATAAACTATACAAAATGGGTTAATAACATGGGATAAATGATGCTATAAAATAGACGTTATTTGAGGTCATCACATGCGTGTATGCAATACGAGATTGGCCTTACCACGATATGGAAATATGTGGGGTTTCACCTAGCTTTAAAACATGCCAAAGGGAATGGTAACATTACTAACCTCTAGATGTTTATCCAACCCAAACCTAGTTTAATAATCTAATTAATTGACTTGGTTCCTGTGTATTTTCTCTTTTTTTTCCGCAGCTTCTGCAATATCATATTTTGAAGTTTTCCTATGACCAATCGGTGTTTGTGTTAGGATTGGGAGGGGCATTGCTCTTAGACCAAATGAGTTGATTTCCCAGCATACAACTACCCCTCTCCCAACCAGAACATGTTTGATATGAATGATTTTGGAGAACTTCGGTATTTTGTAGGGTTGGAAATTATTCAAGGCAGCGGTGGAATATTTATCACACAACAAAAACATGTGGAAGACATCCTAAAGAAATTTCATATGAATGGTTGCAAGATTACACCAACACATATGAACATTAATGTTGGGAAGTGCTCATGTCATACAAATATTTATACGGCTAGAAATACGTGAGCCTACGGGGTCACACACGAATACACATAGATATCATTGTATTAATATATACATAACTAGCTTTAAGGCACGCCCGATGGGCGGCTAGCTTTAAGATATTTTTTTGAAGATGCAAAATTTAGTAGTAGAATGAAAGATATAAATAACTTTAAATGATTGAATATTAGAAACAAAAAAGGAAAAGCAATAAATCTTGATTATATAAACATAAAGTAGCTAAGAAAATAAAGACAAACTTATATTTGATGAATGACTTCTTTATACAGAACATTCGTCATACACAACGTTTGTTGTATAATGTACAACTAACAACGTTTGTTGTATTGCGTTCGTCATACACAACGTTTGTTCTAGCTACATTTTTTTTATTTAAAAAGAAAATTTTAGGAAAAAGAATTAGAATTTTTTAACTATTTTTGAATTTTTTATGAATTTTCTAAGAAAAATGAATTACTAAAAATAAACTTTTTCTAAAAATTATCACTAAAATTCTACTTTTATTTTTCAAAAATACTAGAATTAAAAAGAAAATTATTTCAAAAAGAATTAAAAATTTTCAACTATTTTTCTATTTTCTATGAATTATTTAAGAAAAAGAAATTATCTAAAACCTATTTTAATTTCTAGAAAATACAAATTTAATTGGAAAAATAAAGAAAAATGTTTTTTAACAACTAAAAAGGTGCAGAAATTTAATGACTCAAAAATACCCAATTTTTATAACCTAATTAAACCCTAATTTGATCAATTAAAATCCTAAACCTAATTTTATAAAACTAAAAATTAAAAATATTAAAACTATTTTATTAAAATGAAAAGACAGGGTAGAAAATGTAAAGATAGAAAGAAAAGGGTAGGCGGGGTAACTATTGAAAATTTACACTCTAGTGCAAACGGGTAACCTTGAACTATTTAGAAAATACAAAACAGACCTCGCGATTCAGCTTAATTTTGGCTTATTTAAAAAGTGAGAATTAGAAAAAACTTAAAACTACAAAGTTGTTAAAGAGCTTATTCCCTACAACTTTAATAAAGGCACTTTCTACTTTTAACAACAGAATAAGCTAGAAAATTGAGCTTTTAAAATCTGTTACAGAAACTAAGGGTTAACCATCTTTTTCAAACTTTTGCTTATTCCTAGCTTATTTCTAGATGAAAGTAAGAATTAAAAGAAGCTATATGTAGTCTAAGATGTGTACTAGGAATATCCAAAAAGTAACAAGCTACTATTTAACAAAAATAACAAGGAATTTGCTATTGAAAAGTGACAATTCAGCTTAAAATTGAAATTAAGCTTTTTCTAATAAGCTAATAAGCTGAAAAATAGATTTTAGAGACTGAAATTTCAAAGATAAGCTATACTATGAATGTTGATAATACCTAGATATAAGGATTCTAAAATTTACAACTAGAACTTAGAAATCAAGAAGAAATAAGCTAGAACTCAATTCTGCTGCCATATCACTTATGTAAGAAAAATTAAGCTAGTCTAAGATGCTTAAAATGAAAATCAAGAGATTAATTTTGTAAACCTAATGGAGTACTAATAAAATTCTAAATTCTAATCTCTAACTCCTAATTTTAAAAGCTTAAAAAAATGGTTAAAAGAAATGATAAGCAACAGCAGTTTTGACTGTTGTTGCTGATGCACTTTGCAAATAACTAAAGTGCAAGCCTAATCTCTAAAATGAAAACTATCTAAACTAACTTTCTAAGTGTGATCAAACCTGCTTTAATCAAATGTGAGCTTTAAAAAGTGAGAATCACTAAAAACTTAAATCTACTTAAGCATTAAACTCCCCTGGTGCTAGAACAACTCATTAAGCTCAAAACTTGGAATCTCTACAAACTAATTCTCAAAACCTGTGTAAAACTTCATAAATTTGTTACACTCAACTATGCAAAGTGTTTAAACAAACTCTTGTTGACTTTTAAAGTCAAAAATGCATTAATCCAAACACTCCCTAACTCAAGCTGTCAAAACTAAAGTGTTCTTAAAATCTATTTTAATACTAAAACAGCTAAAACCTTTTATCTACTTTTACTAACTTTCAGCTAATTAAGCTATCTAATCACTAAAAAGCTAATCTTATGTGTAAAAATAAGCTAGTTACTCTTCTAGATTATACTACTTAAAATGACAGTTTTAAAGGAGAAACTGAGATTACACAAATTTTATCTAATGAAAACTTAAAACAGCTAGATAACAAGCCTAAACAACATGTTTGAAAAGAATTGAACAGGAATGAATAGTAATAAGCAAATGTTTTAAGCTAAAATTAAGCTGAAATGAAATTTGAGAAATGAAACCTTGATTTTTTGTAGTCTCAGACACAAGCCACTCTTGTTGAGTGAGTGGCTTAAAAATTCACTGTCCTAATGTGGCACCTTGCCTCTATCCCTTGAGCTTAAAGCTCAATAAGCTGAATTAGCTTATTCTCTCCTTGTTGCTTCCAAAATTAATCACATGACCTCAAGTGATCATGTTTTGATATAAAATGAACAAAACAAGTAATTGAATGACTTAAAACAAGCTTTTGACTGAATTTGAGCTTTTTAACAAGTATAAGCTCAAAAGAGCTTATGAGAGCTTATTTAGTAAAAATAGCTTAGAACAAACACAACACAACTAACTTTTATTGCTTAGAATCAAAGAGTACAAGAGAAATTACAAGAGTTACAACTGAATTTAAAAGTTGGAGCTTAATTGAAAACGATGAATAGTAACAAAAGCTTAAAAGAGAAAAATTACAAGAAAAACTGAAAATTTACTAACTCCCTCTTAAACTGAAATACAAGCTCTATTTATAGAGCTATTCGATGAGAGGATGTAAGCTTCAAGCTGTTGATGACGTGTTTTAGCCAATTGCAAGCTTCCACGTGGACTTTAGAAGGAATTAGACCAATGGAATGATGCCACGTAAGCGCAATGATGTGGAGGATGATTAATACGAGGTTAGATTAGCTTATAGAGGAGCGGGGAAGAGGATTTAAGCAAGTTGGGTTCGTGGGGATTTTGGCGGGAAATTTTGTTATAAAACGGTTGGGAAAGTTTAAGCCGCGTGTGATTTTAAATCTTTGGCTTAATGACAAAAGCAGTCCTTGTGTTTCATTACTACAAGTGTAGTGTAAAATGAACTTTCGATCTTGTCAATAATGGCCCTTGTATTTCATTCTCTCTTTTCTCCTTTAACAAACCAACTTCTTAACTTTAACAACTTAGATCCCTTGACTTCAAAAACTTCCAAATAAGCCCTTGATCTTTGCAAATTTGTCAATACTGATCCTTTGACTTCAATTTGAACTTCATTGACTTGTATCGGGCTGATCCGACTTTTGATTGTCTTTCATTCTTCACTCTTGTCTTGTCTTTTCCGTTTCTTATCAGTTTTTTATCGTTTTTGCTTCCTTTTGACTTTATTATCCTTTCCTGCACAATAGACACAAAAGCACACATTTTTCTATCCTTTTGGCATTTTCTTGGCTTTTATTTGGCAAAATCCCGGGTATTTATTATATACAATTAAGCATTTATCAAAATTCCCCAAACTAAAGGATTGCCGTGTCCTCACGCAATGTTATCAAGTGTACACTTTGTAAACTAACAAGTTTCCAAAATGCCCTTGTTTTCACCTTTTATGAATCACCTTTTTAAACAACTTAAGCTTTTTCTCAACATTTCATCTAATGGAAACACATTAATGGCAATCATTGCAATTTTGCAACTTTTAGGCTCATTGAAATAGGCTACTCCCGATTAATAGAGCACAAAAGAGGAAAATTCGTCATCCTTGACTTTTCACTAGACTAAACAAAGCTATTAAACAAGATCATTGTCAATATAAGTCCAAATGATTAAGCTCTTATACTTATAACTTGTGAACTTTTCACTCCCAGGAATAAATTAATGATTAAGATGTGTGCACTCTTTTTAACTCAACCATAGATCAATTTATCTTTATAGTGTCCCAAAAACAAAACCATCATTCACATAGAGTCATTCAAAACATTTCAAAACACGTTGAGTATCATTTTCCCCTAACGAAAAAAAAACTGTACAAAAAGGGACTAGAGAACCACCTAAGCAAGTCTTTAGCAACCAAATCTCAATCACACAAGCAAAGTCAACGACGCCCTCGACACGACCTATCCAGTAATGTCCAATTTAATCATCTAAATCCAAAACAATCTTCACGTTTGATGCCATAAAGTTAGACGCTTTGTACAATTTCCACAAAACTTTTAGTGCAGTGATGGCTAACGACAAATTTCCACAATCATAACACACTTATTACTCGATAATAAAACTTAATACATTTAGAGAAAATAGATAAGTAATATTGATAAATATTTATAATTAAAAATTATAAATATATCTCGACTAGTCCATTCGGTACCCTTTGTCACTTCAAAATAAAATCATATTATGGTTGAAAATAAACGTTTTTACTCATAATAAACACATTATAGAAGTTTCGAGAAAATTTATATTTTACTTCTTTTAGAAATTATTAAATGAATAAAATAATTATAATATTTATTATTTAAAAAATAATCAAAAATCAATGTTTTTAGGAAAATTTCTAGTATAAACTTTTTACGAAATTTTTGACTGACCCGTACGCGCTTAAACAACTTGACCAAGGTTTCAAACCTTATTTTCAACACTTTTCATAAATTCGACACTTTTCGACAAAATTTCAAAATTTCAATCTTTAATGTTTACTAAAACGTTTTTCCCAAAATATCGTTCAATATCACTTCGTAAATACATTTCTACTTTCAAAAGTCCGTCAAAACTCTCACAACGACTAAATATCGCAACAAGGGTTCATTAGGATATTTATAAGTTCAAAATACGATCCAAGTCCAAAACCAAGGTCCATTTACATATATAAGTATATTATATGTAGAAAATAATCCGGACCACAATAAGCCCTCCTATTAAGCTACGACTTAAATAGGCTTATTGGGCTGTGAGTCCAATAACTCAAAAATACGTATATTAAGCTTGAAAATAAGCTAATAAGCTACGTATCGCATTTGGTTACTACCGTAAGCCTAAAAAATAATCCACGAACATACGTCATAACACAAAATAATCAAAAATCACTTCCCTAGTGATTTTGATGAAAGACGTGGCCTATAAGCCTAAAATAAGCCACGAAATGCTTAAAAGTAACCCCACAAATAAGCTATACAAGATATTATCAAAAATAAGTTATCTAGCAATATATATTATTCAACCATCACGACCACAACATCAAAACTACAAAATCCATCTTTTTCCTTTTTATATTACACGAACCAAACACACCCCTTTTTTACCATTTCGCTTCCAAAAATTAATTCTCACGACGATCAACTTGTACAACTAATATCTATGCATCAAAATAAACCCAAAAGGACAAACGAAATTTAAATTTGAAAACTTATAAGAAAATCTTCAAATTTGTAGATCTTGACACGAACCGGACAACCCAAACGTTGTTTAAATGAATACCCGAACACTAGAATCAACCCCAAATATTTATGTCTTCATGTTTTCTTGATCAAACTTCAAAAATTTATGTGTTTGTGTGTTGTTGTAGGTGCGGACGAACACACACACTATTATGTGTATTTTTATTTTTTTTGAAATGAAAATGATTATGAGAAATGAGATAATGAGAGACATCTTTTGTACACTTTAGACAAGGTTAGCTAAAATTAAGTCACCTTGTCTCCTTTGACTTCTTTTGACCGGCCATGGAATCCAAAAGGGACTCGGGTCTTTTTTTTCGTGTCGAGATCACTTAAATACTCGTAAAACTCAACCGTAAAATTTACCCCAAAGTTAATTAGCATTTTTATTCACCTTAAAAATACTTTTCCATTAACTTAGAGTATTCACTTGCCATATTTATACTTTAAACCCTTCAAAATTCAGTTTGGACATTAATGGACGTGTCAGACTCGTTTTTCGGCATTTCTCAAAATTCACGGGTCAAACCACCCGGAATACACATAACACAATAATACCTTCAAAAGGGATTATTAATCACAATAAACCACAATTCATCGCAATTTTCATAAAATTATCACCGTCAACACGGTACAAAATATGAATAAACTGACAAAAGTCAAATAGTCAAAGGACTATAAATGAAATATTCAGAACACAAAAAAGGCAAGGGTTACGGTTTATATGTAACTAGGAGATGGTTCAAACATTATCTCTTTGTATATATATAGACCTATTGGTCAATTGATTAATAATACTTTTTCTCTTCTCTCAAACTTGTGTTCACAACACGTTATCAGCACGCTCTACGATTAGTTTTATTTTCTCCCGTTTCGCACATGTATGTCTTCAACCTTTTACATTTATAATTCAGCATGCAATTGTTTTTGAACAAGTTAGGTCACCCGCGCTCCGCGACGGGATGTTTGGCGGCCGGTGTTTTCGGATGGACGTGTTAGAAGGTACATTTTTGTAAAAAAAAAAAATTAGCGGTCGTTAAGCAACGACCGATTTAAAGCACTGTTTTGGTGCATTCTAAAAAAAAAACTAACGGTCGACCGCTAGTGGGGAAAGGGGTATTTTATAAAAAAAATTAAAATGATGGTATTTTTCGTAAGTTAACACATAGTGCGAGGGGGTATTGCGTAAATATTTGAGGGGCTATTTCGTAAATAAAAAAAGGAACGGGTCGGGGCGGACTGGGTCGGGTCGACCCGACAATACCGATAACTCAGAAAGTGCGAGTGAATATTTTGAAAAAAAAGCAAAAAAACAATTAAATTTTTTTTTTTTTAAATGTTCGGACATTCATAAAAAAAACAGACCGATGACTAAAAAAGTGCGAGAGAGAGAGTTTTTAAAAAAAACAAATTTTTTTTCGAAAGAAAAAGAAAAACGATCGGACGGGCGGGTGGGTTGGGTTGAGCCTCGGCATATTTATGCACCTTCTCCGAGTACCCGTGCATTTATGCACACTAAATGCAAGAAGGCCATTTAATGCATGCGATGAGGGTATTCCGATGGGGTAAAATGTAATGTTTTATTTTAAAAAGTTTTGTGAAAAAAAAAGGTAAAAAAAAGGTAAAAAAAAAAAAGTCAATGTAAAGAAGAAAAAAAAAAAAAAAAGCTCATTAAATACTGGTGTCAAAAAAGTCGGGTTGCATGAAATTTTTGGCCGGTGGCGGGTAGGTGCACTTTTGTATATATACCAGACCGATGACTAAAAAAGTGCGATTGAGAGGGAGAGGGTATTCCGAAGAAAAAAAAAGGAAAGTTTAATTTTAAAAACTTTTTGAGGAAAAAAAAGGGAAAAAAACTGGTAAAAAAAAAATTAACTGTTAACAAAAAAATATTCATAAAAAAACAGACCGATGGCTCCGACAGTGCGAGAGGGTATTTCGAGAAAAAAATAAGGAAAATTTTATTTTAAAATTTTTTTAGAAAAAAAAAAAAAAAAAAATAAAAAAAAAAAAAAAAAAAAAAACAAATAAAAAAACGGGACGATTAGCGGAGCGCGATGTTTGGGAAACTTAAAGGGTTTATTTCATAAAAAAAACAGACCGATGACTCAAACAGCGAGATGAGGATATTCCGAGAGAGAAAAAAAAATAGTAAAACTTTTATTTTTTAAAAAAGTTTTTGAGAAAAAAAAAAGTTAAAAAAAAGTCAATGTAAAGAAATAACGGATGAAGTATGGGCCAGAGCCACGGGCCAGAGGAAGCCCAAAGAAGAAAAAGCAATCCATGACTGTAGCTACTGTAAAATGACTTTTAGTATATAGGATAATACGCACCCATTCAAATAATTTAATATGATATTACTATGAAGCCTTTTACTTTAATAGCATGTTCTGTCCTCTTCTTTATGGTTTGACTTATTTGGTTTGACGTTATAGATAATTCGTATAATCATGTTCCTTCATGGTTTTTGTTGTTCCCCGTTCTTTGCTTTGTTTGTTATTAAGGCGTGCATGAATTAATTGATATTCAAGAATATACTCACACCCTTATGATCTTTAGCTAAACTTTTATACCATGTATCTATTATCTATACTTCTATACTGTAATATATAAAACATACCCATTAAAAATTAAGATAAAGAGGTGCAATCTTGACCATTCATCTCATTTTAGGGAATCACATCATAAAGTGACATGTGTCACCTTTTGATTAAAAAATCACATTTATTTTCAAATTGAAATATTTTTTTATCAATTTAATTTTATTAAGATTTGATTTCATCATATTTTTTAAAATTTTGTGCTCTTTAATTCAACATCCATTTTGATATATTTTATAATTTTTTTGTTTTTACATTTTTAGTGGGTTTATTTTATGTTGATTATATTTTTTACAACTTTAACCTTAATTAAATATAAACTTGATACGTTAAAACTATATATTTTCGAATAGAGTGTTGTCTTTTTACATGCGAGAATGATGATGTTAATATGGTGTTGCTGGAAAGCTACGGAAAACCCAAACGAACACATACAACGAACACATACATTCAAAGTGTTGTGAAACGAAATTACTAAGCGGGTAAGAAATTACGTAAAAAGTTATGTTAATAAAGTTTTTATTGCCGCCGCTATGCGCGGGTAACTAAGTAGTCTCATTAATACAGGATAATTACATAGCACCTGTCATAATTCTAGGCTATCTTTCTCCTCAAACTTCTCCCCCTGTTAGTTTACAAGTTGTAATTTGTTAATTCCATCCCACTATCCTAAAGTTTTAAAACAGTCAATAAATTACACTTCATAGTGAATATCTCCCTCTCTTACTTTCGAAGCCCTAATTTAGTCATTTCCTCCCCCATTATCCCAAAACTGAATTTGGTAGTTCCAGGTTCAAAACCGTTTTTAAATCACACTTCAAACATCAGTTCATTAGTTCTTCGAAACATCTTTAAAAAATTCAGGTAATTTTACATTTAATTTGTTAATGTAATAACACTGTAAGAAGATGCACATAAAGTGTTTGTTGAAATGACAGACTCAATTATAGCTTTGCATACATATCTGATTGGTTCATTTTATGTATTAAATTATGTGTAGTGAAAGATGTCTGCTTTCAGAAAAAGGGTGAAGCAGAGAGACAAGTGGAAGAATAGATGAGTAAGTTACATTTTTCTTCTAAAGAAATCTGAACTTAAGTGGTTTTGACGTAATCACATAAATGATTATGATTTTGTATGATCTTCTAAATGTTCAAATACGTGGGCATTTTGTTACATTTATTTATAGATTGGTTGATTTAGGTTATGCTGATATTGGTTAAAGCATATATAATGTTCGATGATAAGCAAATGGTAGAATTGATGTCGATTTTGGATTAACATTGACATGATTTAAGCAAGATTAATGGTTTCTTTTTCTGATTCTAACGGCTAGAATTTATTTAGTGATTGGATATATTTTGCGTAAAGTTTATTTATTCATATATAAAGTGTCGTATGTTTACTCGGGACGCGTATGACTTCTTTCTATTACTTAATTACTCCACACCACTCGTGTAGTTGCAGCCTCAGTTAGTGAAACACGTTATAAAACGAATGAGTAGTTTTGAGTTTTTGTCTTAAATTGCTTATATTAACGAAAATAAGTGCTTAAAGCAAGACAGGTTGGACCTGCTTATAATTGTAGTAGACGAGCAGTTTATATAAGCAATCCCAAACACCCTTAACGTGCTTATTCATTCGGAAATTAAAAGATAAGCTGTTTTTTCGAAATACTATAAAGTACTAACTTTCATTAAAAAGAATGCTTTTTATTAGTAGTTATTCATATCTAGCTTTCTAGCGCTTGGTTAATAAAAAGCCTTAGTCCTAATGGTTTGTAGTTCAAACCTAATGGTTTATAAGATTCAGTTGGATCCTTACTTGACTTGTGCACTATGAAAAAGTAGGATCAAAGAAGGTAGATGATGATAACACTGTATATGATAGTGTTGTCATTCCGAGTGATCATTACGGTTGTAACTATATGAATGATTTCCCCCGGTCATGCATCAAATGAGCTCACTTTTTTTGGTTTATGATGTTATTAGGTTCAGCTTTTGTACTTGAATAAGTACATAAGCTAAATTTGATAAGATCGTTCATGACCGTAAAAAGCGAGCTTATGAAATGAGCGAATTCAAACACCCCGTAAACGTGAAAGTTTGACTATTGGATTGAAACAGTAGGAATAAATTTGGTGCTTAGAAAAATTAGACAACCAAAGTTTCTAAGCAGGTTAAGTCGGTTAAATAACCAAACCAATCCTGGCCGGTACTATGGGTTCGAGTAATTCATGTGTTTTGGTTTCCGGTTTAGTTTTAACCCCATGTACTGCCCTACCTTCGTGCTAATGTTAACTCAATTTAGCATATTTAAGAATCTTCTTGCCACCTGCCTAAACTGTTCATATGAACCGGTAAATAACCCTAACAGATTTTTAACTTGCTTATGGTTAAAAACATAAATCTTTTTATTGCCATAAACAATACCATGTGCTCTTTGTGATCGTTTCCTTTATCATCAGAAGCAACACCGAGGTTAGCACGGTTATTAGGATTTGGGATGTGCCACCTATGAAAAATTCTAGCAACCCTTCCTTTTCTCCATATTGCAGATAGTTGTAACCGTCACAGTAGACCCCATTATAATCGAAAACCAGCTACATAGATGCCGATTAAGATTGAAATGGCATGGTATTCATGGAAGCTAAATCTTATAATGAATTATTTGCAGGACCGTTGTTGTCTCAACAAAACTCGATACAAGAATACCTCAATTTTCACGTGCTTCAGATGTTGAAGGTTCTCTTGCTCCACCAACATAGTCGGCTTTCATGTACGGACCAGTAACGCCATGGTTCAGGACATGAATCGGTTTATAGATCCAATGATGAATTAAACAGGTATTGCTTTAAATGTTTGAGCATTATTTGTTTTAAGGATATATCGGATGTCCACTCCTAAAGTGATGGTGTCATATTTTTAACTTGATTAATATAATCGGCTATAATAACATGTGTGTAGAATATCTGATTTTTGGAGGTGCTTCTGATGTCTCTAGATGGCGAGCTGCAATTATCATATTGTTAGCTTCTATAAATGCACCATATTTTTAGATTCTGATGTCTACTTTTATCTCTGTTTACGTGTAAGCAATTATTTAAGTTATCTTGCAATTTAACGTTTCTTTAATGTAATTGTGTGAAAATGGTGTTTATAGTTGGTATACAGTCACCGGGATTTAAAGTTTACACATAAAGTTAGAATGCGTCGTTTTGGTAACGTCTTGCCTGTTTGATTCTTTGCTGCTAATTTCAACACCTTTTTTCCTTTAAAAATTGAATGAATACAATCAGAAAATTCAAAAATTGTGTCGATCTATTTATGTGTGTTTGAGTGTATTGTTGTGAGTCGTATTGTCTCAAACATTCACTAACCTCCTGTAGCACACACAAGTTATACAAAGAAAAGAAGTGACCCTCATATGTGTGGGATGATTCAAGAAGGTTAGTACCATTTTTCCTAATTTTAATTTAATATAATTTTAGGTTTACAGTTTCAATTGATTTTATGTTTTTGTAATTAGTTTAGACATCTCGAGTAATTTGTATCTAACGTATTTCTATTCTAAGGTTTTTACAATTTGGATTAACGGGTTGTATGACATTGCTTATTTTAAGTGCTTATAGGGGTTTTATGTGATTGCTTATTTCAGTTGCTTTTCATACACATCCTTTTATGTGTTATTTTATAAAGTTATATGTGTTAAAGTGCTTATAGGGGTTTTATGTGATTGCTTATTTTTCGGGTAGTTTTCCGGGTGTCGGGGGATTGATTCGGGTAGTTTTTCGTTGGTTATGCTTGGTTTTTCGGGGAGTGTTTTCTTGAGACATAGTGAAGTAAAAGTATTGA
>BQNB010141840.1:0-17213 GCA_026074375.1 Tanacetum coccineum | reverse complement strand
AATCATTGTTTAGGATTAGCCAAAGGTAGGTTATAGGAAGATCCTGAAAAATATAGGTGGTTAGTTGGGCGTTTAATCTATTTATGTTTCACTCAACCAGATTTGGTGTGTAGTGTACATATTTTGTCACAGTTTATGCAAGAACCTCGAATAGAACATTGGGAGGCTGCCTTGCGAGTAGTGTAGTTTCTAAAAGGTAATCATGGTCAAGGTATTATCTTGAAAAGTCAAAATGACATACGGTTACGTGGGTGGTGTGATGCATATTGGGCGGGGTGCCCATTGACGAGACGTTCTTTTACTGGTTAGTTAGTGAACTTAGGAAACTCTTATATTTCTTGGAAAACAAAGAAGCAACACACAATATCACACTCTTCAGCTGAGGCAGAATATCAATCAATGGCTCTCACGACAAGCAAATTAAAATGGTTAGAAGGTGTGCTCAAAAGTCTTGGTGTTCATCATACTCAACCAATGTCACTGTATTGCGATAGTCAAGCGACATTGCACATTTCTTACAACCCGGTATTCCGTGAACGAACAAAACATATTGAGGTGGAATGTTATTACATTCGTGATGAAATTGTTGATGGCAATATAAGTACTCAATACGTATCCACAAAGGAACAAGTTGCAAATTTTTTTACTAAGACTCTTGGCAAGGCGCAATTTAACTATTTGCTTGGCAAGTTGGGCGTTCGAAATCTTCATGGGCCAACTTGGGGGGGGGGGGGGGGGGGGGGGGGTGGGTTGTATTAAGCTAAGATATTTTGCTATTTATCTAGTTACCATATTAGTTTATCATACTTATTAGGAATCATAAAGACTATATACAAAAGGAATTGATTGCAACGCCATTTTTTATTGGGACATTCTTTTTTATGGCATTACCATGCTTATACAACGTGCTTTTAACTGCAATGTACAATAATGTCTCAATCAAAAATTTAGTGTTCAAATCACATAGCCATTTAGAATATATTAAACTTATTTTTCAAGACAAATAAGATCTTGTATAAATATGACCATGGTTCCATACGTGAATCAAAGAAAAAAAAATTAATATCAAATACTCAAGCCAAGTTTGACAATGTTCAACACCCCGTCATAGGCGGAAACACGGGAATACAACATAATAACAATCACACATAAAGATACAAGAATAGAGAAAACAAAAAATGCATCAATGATAAGTGTCCATGATTACATCAATTCCTCAATATAACCTTGAGTGTATGTCTATCATCCAAGAACACAACATATAGTATTTTTTTGAACGGCGACCTTTATAGAACCACTACAAGAAGCTAGTAAATTACAAAGGAATCAAAAAAGGGTGTTGAAGCCAACTAACCCAATCAAAGTCTACTATTACATCTAGCTACTACACCAATAAAAATGGCCCGTAAAACAAATTGTCGAAAATAGAATCCCATTCTGTGGGATTCGGAGACGCAAAAAGGAATTGGTTCCTGAAGTTCCAAAGGGCTCCACCAAAAAAACCGTAAAAACACGCCTTCACACACCGTCTTCGACTTAGAACCTAAACGGATAGAATTGAACCAAGAGAAGCCAATCTTCGTATGAAGAAAGTGAAAGTGAAAAAACTCATAAGGATGAACATCCAAATTCCACCACTACAAATTAATCATTCTGAATAATTTTCGCCACAGAGCAACAGAAGAACAATGGGATGAATCCTCGAGTCACGGATCACAAAGAGGACAAGCCAAAGACGGATAGCGAGACATCCACGAGATCAAATTCATCTAGTAGGAAAAACATCGAGATAAAAGTTCCATCAAAACGTTTTACCTGAATCGGAATACTTTAATCCATCGAGTAGGAACTCCATTTTAGGGATAAAAGCCTCATTCCTAAAATAGATCCGAACCTCATTGACTCGAAAAACACCATCGCCATTAAGTCCCAAAACATCTGTCATCCATTTTAGAAAAAAATAACGTATCAAAAATAACGAGAAGCTGATTCAAAGTTGTTAGTGACTCTACACCTCCACCGGACATGACGACGAAAAATAGGAGATAGAACGTATTCATCTTATCAGCAACCGATATGTATTTCTTCTCTTCAAGAGCAAACAACGATGAAAAAGAAAGCTTGAAAGATTAACGCCAACAAAGATCTTTCCAAAAGCTTGTACCTGTAACCTTTTCCCACACGAATCTTACAATGAGAACATGCTATCGACACCTTTGACTGTTAAGGGAGTTAACTTACTTTATGATGGAGGCTCCATGTCGAATTGAAAGCAACAAAAGAACATGACCATTCAAGCCATGTAAAGCTGATATAATATCGGGACTCATTAAGGAGTTATCATTGAGAAAGTAGCGGCCATACCCACTTGGAAAAGAAGAGCCCGCTTGAGAGCGAATAAACTAGAAACTCCCATCCTCCTAATTCTTTAGAAGCAATCACCTTAGACCATTTGACCCAACAATCTTTCTATCACCCTCTTGAAAGCCATTAAAAAAATTCCTACGCAGACTCTCCATATAATTAAGAACAGATTTGGGAACCTTGAAAATCGACATGTTATAGATGGGAGTGGAGCCAAGAACCGATTTTAAGACGGGGGAAGGGTTAAGATCCACCCCCGACAGATAAGGTATTAAGTTTCCACCTAGACAACCTCTTCTTCATCTTATTAATCATCTCGTCCCAAGCCTTTTTAGAATACATATTATCTCCTACTAAAATACCCAAGTATTTAAAAGGAGCTTTCATTATCAAACAACCAATAGATTTAGCAGCTTCAGACACACATTTATCTGGGATACCGACACCAAGAAGATGACTCTTCTGAATATTTATTGACATACCATAAAATAAGAGAAACCATAAAGAATATTCAAGATACCTTTAGTTAAGAATGAGACCACTCACCAATAAATACCGCGTCGTCGGCGTAGAATAAATGAGACAACGTAGTAGAAGGGTCAATCTTGTATCCTTTGAAAATTCCCGCTTCAACTGCCCGGGAAAATGATAAGTGGAGAGACTCCATAATGAGTAAAAACAAAAAGGGATATACAATCGCATTCATATAAATTAAAAGTTATACCATTGGTTGGGGACAAAGTATTAAGAAACGAATTTATGATTTCTATTCTCGATAAGGATGAGGATAAGAAGTTACCACCGATCCCTATGAATTAGGTTATTCATAAGTATTAACATAAATCATTATATGTTTGCCTCACATAAGGACTATATTCGAAGGGAATTGATTTGCACGCTCATTTTTTTATTGGGACATTCTTTTTTATGCATTACCTGCTTATACAACGTGCTTTAACTGCTTGTACAATGAGTGTCCCAATCAAAAATTTGAGTGTGCAAATCACGAGCCATTTTAGAATGTATTTAACTTATTTTGCAAGACAAATAAGTCTTGTATAAATATGACCATGGTTTCATACGTGAATCAAAGAAAAAAATTTAATTATCAAATTCTCATCCAAAGTTTGACAATGTCACACCCCGCCATAGGCGGAAACACATGAATGAAACATAATGATCAATCACAACATAAGATACAAAATAGAGAAAACTTAAATGCATAAATGATAAGTGTCATGATGATCATCAATCCTCAATATAACCTTGAGTGATGTCCCATCCAAGAACACAACATATAGTTGATTCGTCGCGAACGACTAGTCGAGTAATATAATATAAGTAATCACGTCGGATAAAAATTACTTGAGGACAAGTAATAGCTGATCCTCCGGATGTCGTGTCCCAACGAGAGATGAATTTGAAATTCACGAAAATGTTTTGTTTGATGCTTGAATACCTTTTAATATTTTTTGGTTTTGAATTAAAACTAAAGATAGCGATAAACTAAATTATACTAATTAACAAGCAAGCTAATAAGATGAAAAAAATATATTAAAGAAAAAATATGCTTGTCAAGTAAAAGTGAATAGATTCTTAAGTGTGAAGTTTTAGATCTTAATGACGAATTAATATCCGTCTAAATAATTGTTTCCTCAAAACGTTGGCTTAATATTGAAAACAACTTTTTATCGAGATATTAATTACTAGTTTAATGCCTACTAATCTTACAGGCATGCCGTTCTCGACAAAATAAAACCCTAAACTAAATAACTTTGCAAATTATTATCATAATCACTTATTAATATCCACACTTAATTCACTATCCACCAACTTACTTAACAAGCATATGATTAAACTAATAACTAAGCATAATAATCAAATAAGCTAAACTAAACATAATAAGCTAATTATTTTTAAACTAAGAAAGTTGAAATAGGAAAGAAGGAAGAACCAAATGTCGAGCCGATAAAGAAAAGTAAACACCTGATCTTACAAACTTAATAAACAAATAAGCTTATCACTTTTTAAGCTTCTACTTCAATAATTAGCAAGTAAAGGTGTCAACTTTATTCACTAATTACTTTCGTAAAAACCAAAAAGATTGAAACTTTATCTATCTATCAACCTTATAAGACCTTTAAGCTCCGGCCTTAGATGATGGAAGGATAAAATTAGTGATAAAACAAGAAAATAAGAGATTAGGACAAATAAGCTATAAGCTAAGAGCTTTAATTCAAAAATATCAAGTATTTTGAAAAAGAAAAGCAAAAGATAAGAGATATAAACAAATAAGTTTTTAAAACCCAGATCTACTTTTAGAAATCAAATTCTAAACCTAATAAGCTAATCAAATAAGCTCTTAATAACCTTATCCGAAAACTATTTGAAAAGTAGATAAAAAATAAGCCAAGTGCTTATTTCAAAAATATATTAGCTTAAAATCAATTCAAATGAGCTATAGAAGCTTAGTTGATTAAGAGATAATAAGCTATTAATCCAAAATAACTCAACTACGAGAATAGAGGATTAGAAAAAGAAAATGCTCAAGTCACTTCCAACACAAACATCTTTATTAATAAGCTAAAAAGAGTTTATTACAATAAGCTAAATAAGTTATAAAAGCTTTTACAATAAGCAAAACAATAAGCTAAATCTATTCTAAATCTATCCTATAGATCTGATAATAACTAAATTTAAAATACCTATGTTTGAAAACTAAATCCTAGAAATCTACACCTCCAAATGAGGAGCAGTTCTTTTGGGTCCAATATATAGACAAAGGCCCACGACGCATTTTCATCAATTTAGGCCATCATCCACTCATATTTCAAGATCTAAGGGTAGTTTGGACATTTCTTGTGAGGAGCGTGCATAATGCAGCTTCCAAGAAGGTCATTGGCAATTATTTGCCTCGGATCCATCCCATACCTCGTAGGGCAGTTGACAGACTGTCATAATCCGGATCTACCAATTATAGTGCGACACATGTCATTCCAGAACATTCATTACCTGAGCCAATCATTGGCTCGGGATCCCAAACCTCGTATGCCAATCATTGCCCTCGAACCGCCATCTAAACCTCGTACCTGCAATTAATCATTAGATCTGCCACATGGCAGCCTCTGATTGGACAACTGCCATGACGTGGCACGCCACGTGGCAACCACATGGCAGGTCAACGCCGGTCAACCTCCGTTGGACCACTGGTCAATAGTGGTCAACAGCGGTGGTCAACGGTGGCCAACGATGGTCAACGGTTTTTTTTTGCAGTTCAGAAGGAGGGCCAACGCATGTCAACGGCGGCGGTCATGGTGGCAGATACGTTGACCACCCGTCTAATGTGGTGGACGCCAATCAAGGGTCGGGCGTCAAGCGTGCTCACGTCAACGGTTGCCATGTATAGACCACGTGTGGCATAATCACGTGAAACAGCTGAATGGCTTGAGGGGTATAATACCCCCATGCAGAATCGAACCCATGACATGAAGGTTATGGTTTTAACGAAATAGATGCGTCCAGCTGAGCTAGAGCATCATTTCATATTTACTATATAAATAAAAACCTTTTATCCATTTATTGGCCTGGTTCAGTATTATTAGTATTAAAGGTTCAAAAAGGGACGAGTAGGGTTCAAATAAGAAAGGTTCAGGGGTCAAGTAAGGTACCGATAGACTCGTAATTTCATGCTCTTTCCAATGGTGTGATCGTGGAATATTAACGACTTCGTTTGAACCTCGATAAACGTAAAAAACGTCGTCAAAAGTCACCCGAACATTATCGTTTTTGCTTCGTTTTCAATCCTTTGTATCTGTAAGACATAAAAACACAATACAAACATATTTGCAAGATAATTACTCATATTTTAGTGTTTTAGTCTGTTTTAATGTGTTTTCCAGGGTATGTAATAATAAAGATTTAGTGTTTAAGCAAAACCATAAAATTTCATCACCAACTTAGCACTTGTGTGTTGGTACCACACGCAATGTTTATAAAAAAACGCTCCCAGCAATAAATAATTAAAATCCCCTTAGACTTATGACCCACTCAAAATCTCAAACCAGAAATGGAAAAATTAAAAGGTCCATTAAGAAGGTTCAAAAATCATTTATTTTGAAAACGCCTTTGTTTTAACCACTTTATTCAATAATAGATAAAAACTAAGATAAAAATTAAATAACATTATTTAAAAGGCTTTTAAGAACGGGATTTCGTCATCCTTGATTTTCACAATCCACAAACCAAGATACTTCACAAAATCACAGTTAAATATAAGATTATATCCTAACACCACTCATAAATGCTAATTGTGTACGCATAGCACTTTTTGTCTCCCTTTCCTAAATCCTCTAAGATTTTATTATCGCTCGTTATTATTAGTGACAAATAAATTATGTCTTATTTCATAAAGGTGCATGTGTGTGTGTGTAGACCCATAATTAGGTTTGAATTATTCTTTCTTAAGAGACGATTATTATGGTGAGGTAAGGTCCACATTAAGGTTCTATTTTTGATACTTTGATTATAGGGTGTTATCCTTTTTATTTAATCCATATTAATACTCAAACTACGAGTTCCAGAGACGGAGCTTATTAGATAACCCAGAGTCAAATTTGGCTTTATATATTATTTTTATAATGCAAACAATTTAGCTTTCGTTCCTTTACAACTGTTACATCGGGCGTTTCTCTCTCCTAACCGTCAAGATGCTAGTAGTCTTATTCTCGACCTCTGGTATTTCCTCCGTCCTTTTTTAAGGCTTCAATACATCGAGCATCCTAAAAACCGACAAGATGAAACAATACTTTTATCAGTCTCGGGATTAACTTTTTTTATTATTGTTACCTCCGCACACTTTTAAACGACTGCAACATGGGGCGTCCTATCCTACTGGACAAGATCAGTTGTCTTATTTCGTCCTTCGGTTTAGATCACATTATTATATTATCGCCAAATTTTATAGTCTTTTTGGTCTTTTAACTAACGAGGACATCGGGTATCTAAATTATGAATTCGACCAAAAATCCAAAAGTATCTTTTTTTATTTAACAAATTATATATCGTTTTTTAAGTGGTCTGGAGGCTCTAAAAAAGCCACAATTGACCTCTTTGTGACTCTATAAAAAGATCCAAACTACTCCTCCACGCTTAGCATCTAACTTATATCTAGCTCTATCATTTTTCGTTCTTTAAAAAAATTTAATGTTTAGCAAACGTCTAGTCTAAAAAAGCTAAGGGGAAAGCTAAAGTGCAAAACTCGGTCAAGTAAAAAATATCCTAGTTCTACGGGCCTACTTATTACTAACATTTCTATATTTTTATATTTTTCTATTTTCTTATCATCAATTAATTTTTTTTAATATAAAATTAAGCAAAAATTTGGTTAAAACGGGGCTGCGTGGGAACACAAATAGGCACAAGTATGATCAATTTTGACGAAAATCCCCCCCCCCCCCCGCACTTAGAATCGAACATTGGCCTCAATGTTCAAAAATGTCAGGTTTTACCCCCACACTTAGGAACGAAAAAGGCAAATGCAAAAAATTCCAAGTGTGAAAGGGGAAATAAAATCACATATATATATGATCAAGATTGAGGATTCTCAGTATATAAATATGAAGACCGACCAGAGACCGGGTGATTGGAGGATTAAAAACAAGCACGAAGGTCTTCACGATCAAAGAGAATCCTGCAAGCAAAAATGGATACCCACAAAGCACAACAAAGAGAGAAGCACTCCCCCACACTTATTCATTATTATACTACTAAACTAATATATTATTACTACTAAGAAAGATAGAAAGAGAGAGAACACGGGTTGCCTCCCGAGAAGCGCTTGTTTTTGTTCGAGTCTCTAGCTTGACTCTAGTATTATTTTATTTTAGGTCCATGGTCAAATCCATCACCCGATGTGAGGTGAGGATGGAAATAGCAATACATCACCTCCTTAGGTGAGTATGCAGTAGGACGGGGTAATGGCATATGATGAAAACATAAAAAATAGGTCTCTATCACCCTTGTCGTTCCCCCCGACTGTGTCAAGGAGAAGAAAAGATCAAATCTTTCCACTTCCCTTAAGCAAATCTGCTTAGGATCGGGAAGTGGTGTGACTAGCACGAAAGACTCATCAATAACTAAAGTCGAATCAGGAGGGTCCAGGCTACTAACGTCCTCAAACTCCTCATCAAAGAGCGGATTATCATTACATAAAGTAAAATCATCATTAAAGTCGAAGAGAGGGTTTGAGAAAGTCACATCATAAGATCTAGGTTTTGAATCATCACCTAAAGGCTCATTAGACATTCTTTTGGTAGAACTCAGGTTTTTGACTAAATGACTAAAAAGTTGCTTAACCAAATCTTTAGGCAAGCCATCTACATCCTCGTTCTCCATCAAAAAGTCGACTACTTATTCTCCTAAAGGTGAATTGATATAAAAATCTTCTTTCCTAACATCAGTGGTGGGAAAAGGTGTAGGCATATCACACTCAGAATTACTTTCTGATGTCACCTTAGACTCCCTTAGGATCGAGACAAGATCATCAACACTAGACTTTATGAATTCGTCATTTTCCCTTTTAGGAGTAGTGCTAATAACCTCATCCCTCATTAAGAGGGTGTCTGTAGGCTCCATGGTAGCTAAGAAGGGAAGAGATAGTGTGTATGCAGGAGCTGTGACATGAGCGGTATTTTAGTAACAGGTTATTAAACACACATCTAAATCATCACAAACTGATGTCATCTTCGACTCCCTTGGTATTGGGACAAGATCATCAACACTAGACTTTATGAAGTCGTCATTTTCCCTTTTTGGAATAGTGCTAATAACCTCATTCCCCATTAAGAAGGTGTCTAATGGTTCCTTGGTGAGTGAATTGATCTCATTATGATCCTTCGTCACTCCCTTAAAGATCATATAAGTCAAAGGCCCACCGATTCTATGATTCGAGTTGCCGTCTAATGGTCCGTGCAATCATCTTCCCCGCAAGCCCACGGGTTCATTTCATTTTTTGAACACTTCACCAGAGTTGCTCACTTGTCTATTGAATTTTTATGAATTCGCTCATCTTGTGTAATCCAATTCTCTTTGATTTAGACCACTCCTTGTGAGGTGGTGAGGGGTGTGAACTCGTGAAGGTTGGTACAACTCACCGAAAGAGTCCCCCATGATTGTCTTAAGGAGCATCGCTCTAGAACACGTTACCCGTTCTGACAATCAGATCTATAATAAGGACCTCACATGCTCACATCAGTCGTACACTGTTTGTCGATTCATCTAAATATGGTTTCTGTGGAGGTTGGTCAAAAGAAGAAAAGTCATAATTGTTACTAGGATTAGGCTCATAGACAATTCCTAATTTGACAATTTAAACTAAAGTGCGGACCTCTACGGACCTCACAACAGTCGAACTGTTGTGGCTGACTCGGAGAATAATATGGAGACTGGTCATTACTAAAGTTTTTATTGTTACACGGGTCCTGCTCATAGACAAGCGGGGTCCGTGTTTGACAATCAAATCCATAGTGAGGACTATCTCCACACAACTCACACGAGTATGTCTCGTATTGGTGTTGTGGAGGTTGGTTGAAGAAGTTAGGTGTTTCATTATAAGAATAATGATTTGAGTCATAGACAAACTCATTTTCAGATCCTACACTGCTACAGCCCGGACAGTTTCCACCATTAAACGGACCTCCACACCACGAGCAACCAAAATGGTTATACGAAGACATGACGAAAGAATTAAACGGATAAGATGGTAAAGAAGATAAGAATTAAATGAAATAAGAGGATAAAGAAGAATATTTTTATATTTTTTTTATAAAAATAAAAAAAATAAAAATAAAAAAAATTTGGTATTTTTTTTAATATTTATAAAAAGAAAAGGAAAAATAAAAATAAAAATATTTTTGGATTTTTTATATTTTTAATAAGTACGAAAATAAACTTTCCGAAGAAAGGATCTTCAAGGCACTAACTTCAAATACCACGTGTAAATCGTACACCTCTCCCCGGCAACGGCGCCAAAAACTGATTCGTCGTAAACAACTTGTCGAGTAATATAATAAGTAATCACATCGGATAAAAATTACTTGAGGATAAGTAATAGTTGATCCTCCGAATGTCGTGTCCCAACGAGAGGTGAATTTGAAATTCACGAGAATGTTTTGTTTGATGCTTGAATACCTTTTAATATTTTTTTGGTTTTGAATTAAAACTAAAGATAGCAATAAACGAGATTATACTAATTAACAAGCAAGCTAATAAGACGAAGAAAAATTTAAAGAAATATGCTTGTCAAGTAAAGATGGATAGATTCTTAAGTGTGAAGTTTTAGATCTTAATGACGAATTAATATCCGTTCTAAATAATCGTTTCCTCAAAACCGTCTGGCATAATAAAACAACTTTTTATCGAGATATTAATTACTAGATTAATGCCTACTTAATCTTACGGATTTTGCCCGTTCGACTAAATAAAACATTAATCTAAATAATCTTTTGCAATTATTAATCACTAATCACTTATTAAATTCCATACTTAATTCACTATCCACCAACTTACTTAACAAGCATATGATTAAACTAATAACTAAGCATAATAATCAAATAAGCTAAACTAAACATAATAAGCTAATTATTTTTAAACTAAGAAAGTTGAAATAGGAAAGAAGAAAGAACCGAATGTCGAGCCGATAACGAAAAGTAAACACCCGATCTTACAAACTTAATAAACGAATAAGCTTATCACTTTTTAAGCTTCTACTTCACTAATTAGCAAGTAAAGGTGTCAACTTTATTCACTAATTACTTCCGTAAAAACCAAAAAGATCGAAACTTTATCTATCTATCAACCTTATAAGACCCTTAAGCTCCAGCCTTAGATGATGGAAGGATGAAATTAGAGATAAGACAAGAAAACAAGAGATTAGGACAAATAAGCTATAAGCTAAGAGCTTTAATTCAAAAATATCAAGTATTTTGAAAAAGAAAAGCAAAAGCTAAGAGATCTAAACAAATAAGCTTTTAAAAACTAGATCTACTTTTAGAAATCAAATTCTAAACCTAATAAGCTAATAAGCTAATCAAATAAGCTCTTAATAACCTTATCCGAAAACTATATGAAAAGTAGATCGAAAATAAGCCAAGTGCTTATTTCAAAAATATATAAGCTTAAAATCAATTCAAATAAGCTATAGAAGCTTAGTTGATTAAGAGATAATAAGCTATTAAGTAATAAGCTCAAAGTAAGCTTAAAAAGAAAAGAAAAGAAAATAGAGGATTAGAAAAAGAAAAAGCTCAAGTCACTTCCAACATAAACATCATCATTAATAAGCTAAAAAGAGTTGATTACAATAAGCTAAATAAGCTATAAAAGCTTTTATAATAATCAAAACAATAAGCTAAATCTATTCTAAATCTACTCCTACTCCTAACGAAATTAAACTACTATGTGAAAATAAATCCTAAAAATCTAACACCTCTAAATGAGATCAGTTGCGTCCAATATATAGCCCAAGGCCCATGGGGGCATTTTCATCAATTTAGGCCATCATCCACTCATATTTCAAGATCTAAGGGTAGTTTGGACATTTCTTGTGAGGAGCGTGTATAATGCAGCTTCCAGGAAGGTCCCTTCAACCGCCTTAATTACCAATGATTGGTAATTATTTGCCTCGGATCCATCCCATACCTCGTACAGCAGTTGACAGACTGTCATAATCTAGATCCACCAATTATAGTGCGACACGTATCATTCCAGAACATTCATTACCCGAGCCAATCATTGGCTCGGGATCCCAAACCTCGTACGCCAATCATTGCCCTCGAGCCGCCATCTGAACCTCGGACCTGTAATTCCTGTAATTAATCATTAGATCTGCCACGTGGCAGCCTCTGATTGGCCAGCCGCCATGACGTGGCACGCCACGTGGCAACCACTTGGCAGGTCAACGACCGGTCAATGTCGGTCAACACCGTTGACCACCGCCGGACCACCGGTCAACCACCGATCAACGGTGGTTGACCGCCAGTCAATGGTTGCCACGTGGCGTCCACGTGTCACCACGTGGCAGCTGACTTGGCTGAGGGAATAATACCCTCATGCAGAATCGAACCCATGACCTTAAGGTTATGGTTTTAACGAAATAGATGCGTCCAGCTGAGCTAGAGCATCATTTCATATTTACTATATAAATAAAAACATTTTATCCATTTATTGACCTGGTTCAGAATTATTAGTATTAAAGGTTCAAAAAGGGACGAGTAGGGTTCAAATAAGAAAGGTTCGAGGGTCAAGTAAGTTACCGATAGACTCGTAATTTCATGCTCTTTCCAATGGTGTGATCGTGGAATATTAACGACTTCGTTTGAACCTCGATAAACGTAAAAACGTCGTCGAAAGTCACCCGAAAATTACCATTTTTGCTTCGTTTTCAATCCTTTGTACCTGTAAGACATAAAAACACAATACAAACATATTTGCAAGATAATTACTCATATTTTAGTGTTTTAGTCTGTTTTAATGTGTTTTCTAGGGTATAAATGATGCGTGTTTAAGCACACGTCAATAGTCGCCAATTATTACAATCACGAGCCCACGCAAGGGTCCATTAAATCTTAACCTTGATACTCAAGAGATCCAATCCATAATGTGGAAAACTAGAAGGGGGGGTTGAATAGTTTTTCCAAGATTTTTTGATCTTTTTAGATTTGTTTAACACTTTTGAAACTTTTTGTGAAGTGATCTAGATATTGATGTTTGACAATTAATAAGTAAGAGATGTAAGAGTAAAGAAAAGATAAAAAATTAAATAACATTATTTAAAAGGCTTTTAAGAACGGGATTTCGTCATCCTTGATTTTCACAATCCACAAACCAAGATACTTCACAAAATCACAGTTAAATATAAGATTATATCCTAACACCACTCATAAATGCTAATTGTGTACGCATAGCACTTTTTGTCTCCCTTTCCTAAATCCTCTAAGATTTTATTATCGCTCGTTATTATTAGTGACAAATAAATTATGTCTTATTTCATAAAGGTGCATGTGTGTGTGTGTAGACCCATAATTAGGTTTGAATTATTCTTTCTTAAGAGACGATTATTATGGTGAGGTAAGGTCCACATTAAGGTTCTATTTTTGATACTTTGATTATAGGGTGTTATCCTTTTTATTTAATCCATATTAATACTCAAACTACGAGTTCCAGAGACGGAGCTTATTAGATAACCCAGAGTCAAATTTGGCTTTATATATTATTTTTATAATGCAAACAATTTAGCTTTCGTTCCTTTACAACTGTTACATCGGGCGTTTCTCTCTCCTAACCGTCAAGATGCTAGTAGTCTTATTCTCGACCTCTGGTATTTCCTCCGTCCTTTTTTAAGGCTTCAATACATCGAGCATCCTAAAAACCGACAAGATGAAACAATACTTTTATCAGTCTCGGGATTAACTTTTTTTATTATTGTTACCTCCGCACACTTTTAAACGACTGCAACATGGGGCGTCCTATCCTACTGGACAAGATCAGTTGTCTTATTTCGTCCTTCGGTTTAGATCACATTATTATATTATCGCCAAATTTTATAGTCTTTTTGGTCTTTTAACTAACGAGGACATCGGGTATCTAAATTATGAATTCGACCAAAAATCCAAAAGTATCTTTTTTTATTTAACAAATTATATATCGTTTTTTAAGTGGTCTGGAGGCTCTAAAAAAGCCACAATTGACCTCTTTGTGACTCTATAAAAAGATCCAAACTACTCACTGTGTCTTTGGCATCTAACTTATATCTAGCTCTATTATTTTTCAGTTTTTATTTAAAATAAAATTTTAATTGTTTAGCATAATGTCCTAGTCTAAAAAAAGTTAAGGGGAGAAAGTGAAGTGCAAGAACTCGGTGAATCAAAAATATCCTAGTTTTAGGGCAATACTTTATCGATATCTTTTAACATTTTTATATTTTTTATATTTTCTTTTCATTAAATTAATTATTTATAGTTAATATAATTATTAAGCCAAAAATTTTGTTTTAAAAAACGGGGGTCTCTGCGTGGGAAAATAAATAGGCATAGGTAAGATCAATTTTTACAGAAATCCCCCCCCCCCTGCCGCACTTAGAATCGAACATTGGCCTCTATCTTCAAAAATGTAAGGTTTTACCCCCACACTTAGAAACGAAAAAGGCAAATGCAAAAAATTCCAAGTGTGAAAGGGGAAATAAAATCACATATATATGATCAAGATTGAGGATTCTCAGGATATAAATATGAAGACCGACCAAAGACCGAGTGATTGGAGGATTAAAAACAAGCACGAAGGTCTTCACGATCAAAGAGAATCCTGCAAGCAAAAACGGATACCCACAAAGCACAACAAAGAGAGAAGCACTCCCCCACACTTATTCATTATTATACTACTAAACTAATATATTATTACTACTAAGAAAGATAGAAAGAGAGAGAACACGGGTTGCCTCCCGAGAAGCGCTTGTTTTTGTTCGAGTCTCTAGCTTGACTCTAGTGTTATTTTATTTTAGGTCCATGGTCAAATCCATCACCCGATGTGAGGTGAGGATGGAAATAGCAATACATCACCTCCTTAGGTGAGTATGCAGTAGGACGGGGTGATGGCATATGATGAAAACATAAAGAATAAGTCTCTATCACCCTCGTCGTTCCCCCCGACTGTGTCAAGGAGAAGAAATGATCAAATCTTTCCACTTCCCTTAAGCAAATCTGCTTAGGATCGGGAAGTGGTGTGACTAGCACGGAAGACTCATCAATAACTAAAGTTGAATCAGGGGGGTCCAGGCTACTAATGTCCTCAAACTCCTCATCAAAGAGCGAATTATCATTACATAAAGTAAAATCATCATTAAAGTCGAAGAGAGGGTTTGAGAAAGTCACATCATACGATATAGATATTAAATCATCACCTAAAGGCTCATCAGACATTCCTTTGGTTAAACTTAGTTTTTTGATTAAATGATTAAAAAGATGCTTAACCAAATGCCTAGGCAAGCCAGCTACATCCACGTTTTCCATCAAAAAGTCGACTACTTGTTCTCCTAAAGGTGAATTGATATCAAAATCTTCTTCCCTAACATCAGAGGTGGGTAACGGTATAGTAATAGGCATATCACACTCTAAATCATCATAAACCGATGTCACCTCTGACTCCCTTGGGATTGGGACAAGATCATCAACACTAGACTTTATGAATTCGTCATTTCCCTTGCAGGAATAGTGCTAATAACCTCATCCCCCATTAAAAAGGTGTCGGAAGGCTCCATTGTGAGTGAATTGATCTCATTATCCCCCTCGTCACTCCCCTTAAGATCATAAAAGTCAACAGGAGGATCTTGATTTGAATTTCTAAGGTTTAGCATCTCCTTAAGACGGTTTAATTCATCTTGAAAATCCATGTTGAATTGTTCTTGAATTTTATTGAATTCGATCATTTGTGTAATCAATTCTCTTCGATTTAACTCGCTTAGGGGGAGTGGCTGAGGGGGTGTGAACTGTGAAGGTTGGTCAAAATAAGGAAAGTCATAATTGTTACAAGGATTAGGCTCATGGAAAATCGGGTTCCTAGTCTGACAATTTGAACTAAAGTGCGGACCTCCACAGACCTCACAACAGTCTAACTGATGTGGCTGACTCGGAGAATAATATGGAGATTGGTCATTACTAAAGATTTGATTGTTACACGGGTCCTGCTCATAGACAAGCGGGGTCCGTATTTGACAATCAAATCCATAGTGAGGACTATCTCCACACAACTCACACGAGTATGTCTCGTATTGGTGCTGTGGAGGTTGTTTGAAGAAGTTAGGTGTTTCATTATAAGAATAAGGATTTGGGTCATAGACAAACTCATTTCCGGATCCTATACTGCTACAGCCAGGACAGTTTCCTCCATTAAACGGACCTTCACACCACGAGCAACCAAAATAGTTATACGAAAACATGTCGAAGA
This sequence comes from Tanacetum coccineum, assembly GCA_026074375.1. Lineage (NCBI taxonomy): Eukaryota > Viridiplantae > Streptophyta > Magnoliopsida > Asterales > Asteraceae > Tanacetum > Tanacetum coccineum. The sequence continues at coordinate 857 of BQNB010141840.1, read as the reverse complement.
ATTAAACGGATAAGAGGGTAAGGAAGATAAGAATTAAATGAAATAAGAGGATAAAGGAGAATATATATTTTTTTATAAAGATAATAAAAATAAAAATAAAAATATTTTTGGTATTTTTTTAATATTTATAAAAAGAAAAGGAAAAATAAAAATAAAATAAGAAGGAAAATATTTTTGGATTTTTATATTTTTAATAAATACGAAAATAAACTTTTCAAAGAAATGATCTTCAAGGCACTAACTTCAAACACCACGTGTAGATCGTACACCTCTCCTGGGGAGCGGCGTCAAAAACTGATTCGTCGCGAACGACTAGTCGAGTAATATAATATAAGTAATCACGTCGGATAAAAATTACTTGAGGACAAGTAATAGTTGATCCTCCTGATGTCGTGTCCCAACGAGAGGTGAATTTGAAATTCACGAAAATGTTTTGTTTGATGCTTGAATACCTTTTAATATTTTTTTGGTTATGATATAAAACTAAAGATAGCGATAAACTAAATTATATTAATTAACAAGCAAGCTAATAAGATGAAATAAATATATTAAAGAAAAAATATGCTTGTCAAGTAAAAGTAAATAGATTCTTAAGTGTGAAGTTTTAGATCTTAATGACAAATTAATATCCGTCTAAATGCTTTTGCCCGTTCGACTAAATAAAACACTAAACTAAATAACTTTTGCAAATTATTAATTACTAATCACTTATTAAATTCCACACTTAATTCACTATCCACCAAATTACTTAACAAGCATATGATTAAACTAATAACTAAGCATAATAATCAAATAAGCTAAACTAAACATAATAAGCTAATTATTTTTAAACTAAGAAAGTTGAAATAGGAAAGAAG
>BQNB010141839.1:0-14383 GCA_026074375.1 Tanacetum coccineum | reverse complement strand
GGTTTAATTTTAGATAATTTAGGTTTTAATTGTCGCGTTTCTTTAATTTATGTTATCGTATTTTGTGCTTAATTGTTTTCCTTTGAATGTTTTATGTGCTTTTAATTGTAGAAATAGAAAATTAACTCAAAAAGTTTGAAACCAATTCAAATCATTGTCCAAGTAAAAAACAGTGTCTTAATTTCACAATTCTTAGGGTATAAACGACCCGGTGAATACTTACCGGTTAAACGTACGATATTTTTGTGTAAATTTTCCTTTTTACCTTTTTCCTAAAGGGTAATTGTGGAAATTCTTATACTTTAATATTATTACGTGTATTATAATTGAACGTACATCAGACCACGCTTGATATATTCCAGAATATTCACATACTATATCTTCAATACGGCGTATTGGTCTTCTCTGGATACGGCGTATTGATCTTGTTTCCTTGGTGGTCTTTGGTGATTGCAGGCGCAAATACGCCATATCTTCTTGATGGATACGGCGTATTGGATGTCAGAACACTATTCTTCAAAATATCTTCGTTTAAGCTCCAGAATGCGCGCCTTTTTGCTAATCTTCACCAAGTACTAAATAATTACTGCAATTCTCAAATATGAACGATTAAGTAACAATTTTTTGCAATAATCATATAAAATAGGTTAATTATATGGGATAAATGATGCTATAAAAGTGACGTTATTTGATGTTATTTTATACACTTTTTCGGGGTCGTTTAACCCCTTAAATTGTGTGTTTATGCCCAAAATAGGTATTTAATCGTTCCTTTTTAGGCATTTTGCATTTGGGAGGCATTTAGAAGAAATACACATGACTTGGGCTCATTTGGAGAAGAAACGGACAAGACTACGGACCTACACCAACATTGCTCATGATATTCTCCTTAGAGGCTGGAGACGGCGTCACAGTTTACACGTGACGCCGTCACACTTTCTACCACAAAAGCGTCACAAGATCCCACGACAGCGTTAGAACGCACGACCCAGCCCATTATCTGGAATATTGTATTCACGACGGCGTCACGACTAAAATGCGACGCCGTCACAGCGTTTTTCCTATATATACAAACCTGATTTTAGGGTTTTGAGTGTGTAACTTTAGAATAAAAAGAGGGTACGAACCCTAGTTTGTTTAGCAGCAATTAGGGACAATTTTAGGGCTTTAAAACCCTATTGTACTTCCTCTGATTCATGTTTTAATCATGTAAGACTTATTTAATCATTCAATATGTCTTGTTGTGTGATTCCTATCTGTTCTTGCTTTATCTTTAACATGTTTGGCTAAACTTTCTATTGTGTTTATTTATGATTGTATGAAACCTAGGATGTAGATCTTAGTGGTGTTGCTTCTTGTGATGAATATGCATGTTAGGTCTTAGAAATCCAGATATATGTCTAGAAAAACATGATTGTGTAGAAAGGATACCATCAGGTAACAGTCTTCATACTACCTTGCCCCTTAATATGGTTGATCTACTCTTAATATATTTCACATGCACTTAGAATACCCTTAGGGGCCTTGTAATAGTCTACATACTACCTTACTAGTGCATTGCCTTAACAGAATACTAAGTAGATGGCGAGTTCGTGTAATTCGTTCATGACTTAGGAAATAATTACATAGATCATCACAAGTGTGACAAAGAAACAACCCTAGGAGAAGCAATCTAAGGAGTAATACATGATTAAATAAACACAGTCTTTTATTATATTGTTATCACTAGTAGTTTAGATAATATTTAGTTTAATAGCTAAAACCAAACCACCTATCCAAATATATGATTTACCTGCTTTCCTATAAACATAAAAATACAAAAAGAATCTCCCCTCAATCCTTAGATTCTGTTAGACTGTGATCATGCCCTCCTAACCTATTCCCCTAGAGAACAATAACAACCCCTAAGTCTTGCCTATACTACACTACAACAATTAGGTACACTGCCTAAGGAGTTGTAAAACTTCTTGTAAAGAAGTCATTATGACGACCGAACATCAAGTTTTTGGTGCCACTGCCAGGGAATAGTTAGGTTTTGATCATAGTTTAGCTTAGTTCAACTCGCTTGAATCCTTTCAAGTGAGATTTAATTTCCGCATATTAGCTTTCTCGTAGTCTATCTTTTCTTTGTGTTATTTGTTTCGTAACCCATTCTCATCAACCACCATGGGAGACGAGAATCCTATCCGTACTCAAGGAGACTACTCCAAACCTAGCCACGAGGGCTACAAGAATACCATTGAGCTCCCCGTAGGGAAAAATGTGGTACCTCTTCGATCCGACACCACCTGGTTGGTGCAAAACGGGTGCTCATTCCACGGACTTCGGTCAGAGGATCCAAACCAACACCTCAAGGATTTCCTAAAACTAGTGGACTCACTTAACCTTGACGGTGATAATAAGGAAAGAACGCGCCTGCATTTATTTCAATTTTCCCTTCGCTATCAAGCTAGTAATTGGTTTGAACGTCTTCAAGCAGGATCCATCTCCACATGGAAGGATCTTACTACCCGATTCCTTGCTCTATTCTTTCCGCCGAGAAGGACCACAAAACTCCGCAATGATATCCTGATGTTCCAACAACATCATGGAGAATCTCTATCTGAAGCATGGACTTGTTTCAAGGACTTACTACAAAAAGTCCCTCATCATGGCATCGATCATGGGCTTCAAATCCAATTTTTTTATGATCATGTCTCCTTTCATCTTAAGTGTGAGATTGACCACGCTGCCGACGGCAAACTCTGTAATAAGAACACCGACGAATCTTGGGAAATCATTAAGAACCTCGCCTTTTATGACCATGAAGGCTGGATGAAACAAATGAATTCGTCAAACCAGTCAAGGCCATTGCTACACCTTAAGGCATCCTGAAAACACCTGACCAGACACTTCTCAAGCTCAAAGACCAGATTAACTTCTTACTAAAAGGGTCACGACCGACGCCCACATCGAGCTCAGCACACACCCCTCGAGCTTATGTCAAAGCAGTCCATCCGAACTCCTGTTTGCAAAATCAAAATGAACCACCAAAATTGAACACTTTTGCTTTTCATAAACGTACAGGTCCAAGCCCTCAACCCCAAGCGTTAGAAACCACTTTTGAAGCTCGAGTACGGGACTACATGGCAGCGCACACCGAAAGAATGGAAAGATTTAAGAACGCCATTTTCAAGCAACACGAAGGGATCAATAGTAGAATGACTGAAATGTTCGTACTTCTCAAGGAACTCACGACTAGCAGAACCCCTGAGAAAGTATTGATAAGAGAAGAAGCCAAATTCCTCGTCACCAAGAACGTGAATTCTATCTCTCTGACAAAAGGAGAAGAAGAAAGGAGTAACAAGACGGAGGTAACGCCCAACAACACTAAAAACCCACTGAAACAGAAGCGAAAATGCTAGTAAAGGGGGCCGAGGCAAAGAATGGAACTGAAAACGGGGCGGGAAACAAATCATTCAATACACCTGAAAATGAAGAAGCAGTGGAAGCATCCGGGTCTCAGCCTGTCGCGTATTACCTGAAGCATAAGATCAATGAAAAGTTGATCAAGGGACTGGTTAACAACAACAGATTCAATAACTCTCTGTCTGGAACCCGAGTTGGAAAGAAAAAGGGGAAGTCATATAAAGTATTACCTGGGGGGCCTGTTTATGATGCGATTCTCAAGAAAAAGATAACAAAGAAGGAGGACATCAGAGGAAACTTTGAAATACTGTGCAGCCTAGGATGCCTTAAACATGTAAATGCCCTCGTCGATCAAGGGTCCGATGTAAACGTCATGCCCTACTCAACTTATATGAAACTTACCGACAAGAGGCTTGCCGAGACTGACAATAGACTCTCATTAGCTAGCCACTCGTATATTTATCCTTTAGGAATAGCTAAAGATGTGTTAGTAGAGGTTGCCAAGCATATATACTCTATGGACTTTGTGATTATGGACATTAAGGAAAATGAGAAGAGGCCTTTCATCCTTGGAATGCCATTCCTAATAATGGCGAAGGCCATGATTAAGTTTGACATGGGCACCATAACTCTAAGGTCATGAAAGAGTAAGATAAGTTTCAATAGGATACCTGAACCCCTTTGTCATATCGAAAATGGAGTCAAGAAAGACACATAACCTATAGCGCCCACTATGACCATGAATAGGCTAGTCCTAGAATGGGAAGAGAGGATAAGACTTCATCAAGAAAAGGATATGGAGTTTAACCAATGGAGAAGCAAGAACTTTAAAGATAAGCATCCTGCTCTTACAGAAGTTGAAGAAGAATTGAAAGATGAAGGAGAAGACACGTAAAAGCGTGTGACTTCGAGTCTAGCTACAAGACTCATATATAAAGAAAAGCGCTTCTTGGGAGGCAACCTAATTTACTTTTCCAGCATATTAGGAGTGTCTTATGTGTTTTAATTCTTTATCTTTTATTTTATTATGTTTGAACTATCTTGTAATCATGCTTTGTTTGGCTTTAACTTCGTCTTAATTCCAATCAAAGGTATTTTGCAAATAATAAGTGTAGGGGAATTTATCTGGCTTTTGAGCCAAATTCAAACATGTTAAATGAATTGTTTAGATTAATTCGCGTCAGTTTTGAGTCATATGAGTAAAATTGTCAAATCTCAGGTTTTATGCAGCTATTTGTACAGGAATTAACTTATGGAATCAAGTGCAGGAAATTTTTCATCAAAAACAAAAATTTCGTTTTCACAGACTGTGGAGACAATGTCACGATTTACACACGACGCCGTCACCACTATACCTGTGACGGCGTCAGGGTTTTCCTGACGGCGTCAAACACCCAGGATTAGAAAATTTAAATTTTTTTAATTATTTTTGAAAATAAAACTTGCACAACATTTAAAATTTGTAATATTCTTTTATAAACCTGCAAAAAAAACCAATAAGTTTAACAATTCTCTCATCCTATCTTTACTGTTTTATCGAGTCAACCCTAAATTCACATTGTATATTGGTAAATCGCACATTTTATGCTTGGTATAGTTGTCTTTGTCTTTGATTACAGGTTATATTTGATGAGAAGAAGCTTGGAGATTCTTAGGAAGTTCCAATAGACGATTCTTGGAGGATGAGTTAACCAATTATCGCATGTTTCTTCACCATTATTGAGCAAACCAGGGGAGTACTAGTTTCTTTTACTTGTTTTCTTTTCCCTTTATCTGTTTTTACAGGTACTTCTATAGAACATTGGGGACAATGTTCAACTTAAGTGTAGGGGGAAAATAAGCCTTATAAACTATTCTTTCATTTGCCATTTGCTTTGTCCTTAAAATGAGGGGTAATATATCGAAACATAGCATAAGAAGGTAATTTTTACCCAATTTTTTTACGACACATACCAACAAAAACCGAGTATTAATAGCGTCTCATGGATAGGAATTTATATGACTAGCACAAAACCCTTAAAATTCCACCCCCACAATGTGAGGTTCGCCCTTAGATACTATACATTTAGCTTGTTTGAGTTAAGGAGTTAGCAATCATGTGTGTCTATTCCGTCGTTACAGATGTGTATGCGTGGTTTTGTCGCCTTTTATGGAACATTGATATCAGATACTTTAGGATTATGAGAGTGTACCGATAGTATATTAAATTCTAGAACTTGTTTTTGTGATGCATCTCGAGACCGTATATTAAGTATTAGAATTTGCTAGATAAGAGGCACCCAGGATTAACCCATGTTTTAAACATGTAATTGTTATGATGGTCATCTCGATCATATAACTATCCCACACCCTTGCCATGCACTCATTTTTAGTGCAGGATACCCCTAATACAACCCTCCGAGCCTATCCTTTTTCACGGTTCTTGTAATTTTCTGGTGGATTCCAGATTATTAATGAAAAGCATTGTCACCCTTAAACTAATCGTTACACCTAAATTGCCTTAGCCTGCCTTGTATGTACTCATTTTTAGTAAATTATTATGTTTAACCCAAGTTAATTATTTGAGTACACGGTTGCTAAGTCCTTATCCTTGTAAATCTAGTTTTGGGACTATTAGGATTCATGGTAGTATTTATTTCGTAGAAGAATAGGGAAGAAAAATCAAGTCAATACCCCCATATGTTTGTCAAATGATCTCCATGTTATTTTGATCCACCTTAAATCGGGTCATTAGTTAGATTGTAAATATCAAGCATATAAAAGCTCAAGTGTAGGGGTACGTGTTATAAGCCCTATATTGTATTATGTTATTCAAAAAAAAGAGAAAAATAGAAAAGAAAAAGAAAGAAATTGATGTAGAGTTGTGTAGAGTTTGTATATCTTCGTCCGAGTCTTGGCTTAGCAACCAAACCAAAGTATATTCGTGTAAATAATTAGCTAACCCTTCTATTTCAAATTTACCCAAAGCCACCTAAATGTATCCAATCCATTTCTGTTTCCCTTATATGTTATCTTACACCTACACCCCTACAACCCTTTTAAAAGACCTCTTAGATAGTAATGAACAATGCTTGCACCTAGCGGTGGAGGTTTGATCCTTTACCAAGCCTATGGTAATTTATATGCTATGATAGGTAATGAGTGTTGATTTTTTCGTTTCCCCATATGTTATAATTTATTATACGACCAAGTAAAAGAGAGAATCCTAAACACTTATGTGAGGTGCTAGTATATATTTTCCGTGCTTTTAATTATGATGTCTAGAAGGTTGTGTGAGTCCCAAACTGAACAGAAATTTGCAGCCTACTAAGGGTGATAGCCAACTTGTATAAATACAGATTGACTATATAGAAACATTGACTATGAATACTTATTGTATATGCGGAATCTACACAATAGTGTTAAGAAGAATAATGAATACTAAACTTTGATTTCTATTAATCTGCTAAAATGATTACAGATTACTAACTATGAGATATGATTGTATGAGATGAGATCTGTGTGTTATCTGTATGTGTTCTCTCTAATGCTGTAGGGTTCCTTTTATAGACCAAGGATAACCCCTAACAGGCTTACAAAACGCGTAAAAGATAATACATATCTTTTCCTATAATATCGCATACATATCTCTTAAACGGTACTAACTATTTTATACTAATGGTACTAACTATCTGAGTAGTACTTAACACTTTATACTGTCAGTACTAACTATAACTAGCGGTACTAAGTCAGGAATGTATAATTCCCAACAATCCTCCCTTAAACATGATTATTGAACTCGTTTAACTTCATGTTTCTTCAATTTATTCTTCTTAAGTTCTTGGAGGATGTATCCAAACACTTTGTCAAATCTTGATCATAATCTTTGACATCTTTAGCTATCCTTCTGCAACATGTCTTCAACAACAACATCTTTTCAGCAACAATCCAACTAAGTTGGCTTTGTGGCTTTATAGTTTTTGGCAAACTACCAGCCATAAATGGATTTGTTTTTCCTTTACCAGTAGCCGTTTGCTCTGGGATAGTCAACTCTTTATTGCAAAATATGGTGAGTTGATTACCATACAGTTTTTGGTAAACTGTCAACCATCAACAAAATTAACTTGGCTTTACCAAACATTGTTTGCTTTTGGACTAGTCAATGCTTCATTGCCATAACATGGTGCATTGATAAACCATATAGTTTTGAGCAAACTATCAACTATCAACAGATTTGAGTAGTCTTTACCAAAATTTGTTGATCATGGACAAGCCAACTCTTCACCATAAGCAAGGATAGTTAAAAACCCGAATAATTTTTAGTAAAATTTTTCCAAACCATAAATGGAATTTTGAGAATTCTTTACCACAAGCGTTTGCTTATGGACTAGCCATTTCTTATGCCTTATAAGCATGGTGAAACAGATTACGCATATGTTGTGTGGTGGTAGCCAACCCAAACCCTTCTTCATTTCCATATATAGCATCAATTTTCATCAATCTATTGCTTAATAAATATGATCAAATCTAGAGCAGCAGTACTTTCTCTTTCAACCTCTAATCCAAGATCAAGCATCATTTGCAATAAATCCTTGGAAAGAGGATACCTTCTTTCAACTAACATATGGATGACTGTCCCATCTTTAAGTTCTAGTATGTCAATCCCAAGCTTCATACAAACTCCAAGTAACAATCTCCATTCTTTTTGATCCTTCCAAATCACTTTTGATCATTTCTTCTGTTGAGATTTTCATCATATCTTTTAAATCTCCCTAAAAGAATCTGACCTCAATTCCTTCTAGTGTAATTTCTGAGTACTGCTCCATCACAAGTTCATATAAGTAAATAAATCTTAGCCTATCAATAATAGGAATTACCAACCCATAGATAGATTGAATGCTCTGAAGTTCCCGTTGGCTCTGTATATAACAAGATAGTCCCTATCTGGTGATGATACCTTGTTCAACCTAGCAATAACATATTTAGTCTCTATAACTTCACTATCTATGGTACCTTCAAATGTAATAATCTTTAGACACTTTCTGTGTTCATCATCACTATCAACATCTGGTTGTGGTCTTTTCCTTTTCCTTGCAATCATCTTCATATGACCACCCTTCCTTTTCTTTGTATCCTGCTCTGTCACATCTACCTTAGTAGGTACCTTTGCTGTGTCTTCTTTCTTTGAAGTTTCTTTAACAACCTTCTTCTTTAATCTCTTCTGTTCAAGATCTTTTGCTCCTTCATTCATCTCCTTAATCTTTCTTTCATCCTCAGTGGAACCAACAGCAGTGAAACTTTCATCAAACCTTTTCACTTTCTCATATAAAGCTTGTATTTCTTCAAAAGTTTTGTTCTTCAGGTCTGAGTGTTTTTTCTTGTTTTCAACATGATTCAAATAAGTCATCATCTGATTCTAGCTGAGTTCTTGTAGGAGGTCTATTCCTTATTGCAATAGCTCTTTGTTCTGCAAGAAACCTTCTTTGAGCTGCAATTGTATCATGAAGGAATTTTGCTCTCTCTTCCATAGTGAACTGCTCTCTCTCTTCATCTTGAAGTCTTAGTGCTAGAAGTCTATCAGCTTTAATTCTTGCTTGAATAAAGTCATATTCATTTGAAAGGGCAGCCTTTATAGCTTCTTCTTAGCTAGCTTTTTAACTTCTTCTTCTGCTTCCAAACTTCTTGCACCTTCTATCATCTCTTCATCCCTAGCAAAGTTGCTTAAATTTTCTTTTCATCTCAGGAAAACCTTCCAGGTTCATATCAGACTCATCTTCCTCTTCAATTTTCTTTTTCCCTTTATCTTTTGGATCAATCTTAGGAAGAGGCTTTAATGTCAATAATGATCTGGTTGAAGTAGCCCTAGGTCTCTCAGTCTCCTCAACATCCTTAAGCTCTACTCCTTTTCATTTTTCTGTGAGCTTCTCCTTGTTATGACTCATTATGATAATTACTTGAGCAATAGTCTCATCATCACCAAATATTGATGGAGTAGTGGTTGTTGGACGTGTTTGAGGATCATATCTTCCTTTAGTTTGATCATCAGTACCTTCATCTGGTCTGAATATACTAACTTCTTCCTTGTCAGTACTAACTCTTGATCTGTCAGTACTAACTTTTTATTTGTCAGTACTAACTTTTGATCTATCAGTACTAACTTTTTCCTTGTCAGTACTAACTACATCTTTTGTACTAACTGCATCTTTAGCACTCTCTTTCTCTTTATACACTACATTTCTTGTCCTCCCTACATCTTGAGCATTCTCAGTATCCATATAATCGAATGTATCATCAGCAAGCTCATCAAAAGCTGGATATTTATGGATTGAAGGTTTAGCTTTGGCAGGTTTCTTCCCCTGTTTGGATACAGACTCCTTTTGCATCTACTGTTTCTTCAAGGACTTCTTTCCCGCTAATCTTTCCTTCAAGGAGGACACTTTACCCTTGGCTTATTGGTGTGGAAATAACAGGTTTGGCTTGCTTCTTAAGCTTCTTGATTTGTGCCTTCAAGTGTTTAATCTGTCTGGCTTGATCTGTAACCTATGTACACAAAGAGATACAAAGATCATACACACTTTGGAGTGTCATACCACCCTCATTCCCAGAAAGGGATCTATCATTGGATGACTGACCTCCATGATTCCCACCAGAATCCTCTGGAATGGAATCAGAATGATGAGTAGTAGGTGAAGGTTCTAGGTTGATGGTCAACTGATCTCAACATAAACTTTTACTTGGGTGAGGAGGAGAGGGTGTAAGTTATGGTTCAGATGGTCTTTCTGATTGTTCACCCTCATCCTCTGTTGGTTGAACCAACATGTTAGAAAACAGAGGTGTGACTTTCCCTGAAAAATGTTTACCCTTTTTAACCATAAAGGAGAAAACTTTACTTGTCAAAGCATTAACAGGAAAATGGTCTAAAGGTACGGGCACATTCTTTAGTTGTGTATCCAAAAAGACTAAAATAAAACATGGATACATAAAAAAAAATTCTTTGCATCTAAGTGTCTAAGCATACCATCAAAAATTAATTTAGAAAAATTATATTTCTGATTAGAGGTTAAGCAAATTACTGCAGTGGCAATATTAGTGGGAATTTGATCCCAAGAGGTGCTTTTTGAACTAATACAATGATTCATTGTATGAAAAAGAAATCTCCATTGGGGTGAAAACAGAGCTTTGTTAAATGTTAAAACAGTTAAGTCCCCCTCATACCCCATGAGCTGAATAGCATCAAATATAGCCTGATTTGGTAGAGAATCTATCCCATCGGCATCATAAAAAAGAAGATCACTTCTTATTGATGCTTTAGAGATAGACACAGGCTTGCCAGCTACTTTGGCAGTAATATACCTAACATTGTTGATTATTTTGGATTTAGCAGACATCCAAAACTGTTTAACAAATGTAGTAGAGACTACTAGACTTACAGTGAGAGCATTATGAATGGAGCTTCGCGCAAGAAAGTCAATAATCTCATGAAACTCTGCATTTCCATCAGTCTTCTCTAAATAAGCGACCATATTATGTTTAGGGCACGATTCAAGAACAGCCATGGTTGTTGAGTTTATGATATCGCAATTAATAGATTAGGTTTATTAAAAAAAAAAAGAATGAAGTAAAGTAATTGATAGAGATTACCTGAGTGAACTGTGCAATTGAGAGATGGTTTAAATAGGTTAAAACAAACTAAGATCAAGAGAAACGTTTTCAATTTACACTTAGACCTTGGCGGTATATTCTTCAACGTCTTTATAGCGGTACTATCTTTGCCCAAACGGTATTAACTTTGCACTGCCGGTACGAACTATTGTCAAATAAAGAATGAACAAGTTTGGCAACAGCAGTGCTTCGATACCATCTATATCTCTTCCCAATGACTCTCTAAAACCAAAATAACTTCTTGAAATTCGTCACTTATGGTTAAGATGCTTCTGCACACTAAACACTTTCAAAAACTGTACAACTAAGGCCATTTTCTCCCCTTAACTAATGCACTTATGGATTGACATTCTAATAGTAACAACCAAAGAATTGGAAACTGCTAACCATCAAATGCCTTGGTAAAGATCCAGCTACATTGTCCTCAGTGTGTATATTGAGCAAAAAAGTAACCTTTGGATAGTTTCCTCTCAAAAGCATCCCAAATGAAGTGGTGCCTAATGCAATTATGATTTGTTTTGGAGTGAAGACTGATTCTTTACATGCAAATAGTACTTTCCATTAACAATGTCGAGCTATGTATTCATGAAATAAGGACCTATAGTCTATACAATTCAATTTTAAGTCGCACAAAGAAAAAAAAAAAAAAAAAAGGAAAGTAGCCCACAAGCATTTGCAGCAGCAACATATTCTGCCTCTGTAGTAAAAGTAGCTACAACTGTCTGCTTTTTGTATAGCCAAGAAATAAGTCTCCTGCCAAGAAATTAACAACCTCCTGTTGTGGATTTCCTGTCAAGATTTGCTCTAGCATAGTCACATCTGAGTAGGCTACTAGGTCAAATGATGACACTCTAGGATACCAAAGGCCCATTTTTGGGTTTGCTTTTAAGATACCAAAAGATTCTCTTTATACATTTAGATGGGAGAGCTTTGGAGAGACCTTAAACCTAGAACAGCACATACGGCAAACATAATATCAGTCTAAATCAGTCAAGTACATTAAAGAGCCAATCATGGATCTATAAAGGTGTACATCCACATCACTGGCTTCCTCATCCTTGACTAAAGGCTTCTGGGTCTCAATTGGTGTACTAGCAGTCTTTACACTGAAAAAATCAAAACTTCTTTAGGATTTCTGCAACATACTTATCCTGACTAATAAAAATACCATCTTCTTTCTGTTTGACTTGTAATCCAAGAAAGAAAGTGAGCTCTCCCATAGAACTCATCTGAAATCTACTCTTTATTAATGCCTCAAATTCATCACACCAAGATCTCTTTGTAAAACCAAAAATAATATCATCCACGTAAACTTGCACTAACATGATATCATTTTTGTCCTTCTTAATGAAAAGAGTCTTGTCAATGATTCCTTCATCTGTATCCACTCTTCAACAAGAAAGTAGATAAAGTAGTCATACCATGGCTCTGGGATCATGTTGTAAACCATAGAGCTTGTCACTACTTATGTATAACTGTTTTAGGATTACTTGGATCTATTAGAACCTGAGGTTGAGACACATATACTCCTCACATTTTTCCCGTACAGGAAAGTCAACTTTACACATCCATTTTGATAGACAATAATCCCCATGTATGAATGCAAAGGCTTAAAAAGATCCTAATGGCCTCATCCTAGCCACAGGAGCAAAAACCTCATCATAATCCTATCCCTTCTTCTTGCCTATGGTCCCGAGCAACTCCACCTTGCCTTATTCCTACCCACAACACCTCTTTCATCCTTCTTATTTCTATAAGCCCATTTAGTTCCAATTGCCTTCTTCTCATAAGGCAAATCTACAAGAATCTAAACTTTTTGAATCTTGAATTGCAGCAGTTCTTCCTGCATAGCATCAACCCAACTTTCATCTTCAAGAGCTTCAGATATCTTCTTGGTTACATTTGATACTAAAACAAGCAAATAAACAATGCTGGAAGTCCTTATGATTATTTCTTCTCTGCTTTTGAATATAACTTACAAAAGCATGGACTCCAGTACTTTGGGTCACCTTGCTCCTTGTTTGAACTGCTAATTTTGGATCTTCAAAATTAGAGTTGAAGGATGAATGGAGTTAATCCTTGATGTGGGAATAGGACTAACATTCACAACAGTTTCTAAATTTGTGAAGTCAGCCACTGCACCCTCATCATCATAGGATGCATGGGTAAAAATACCATCAGTAGGATTATTATAAATTTCCTCAAGAGCAGGTATTTCTGAATCATCTTGGTCAGCATTGGTTAGATCTGTGAAGGACAGTCCACCATAAGGACTGCCAGTACTAACTGGTGTGCTAGTAGTATTAACTGTGTTAGTACCGCTAGCTTTAGCAGCTCCTGCTTGAAAAAGTAAATCCTCATTATCTTTTACAAACTCCTTTCGTAGTGCTTCAGCTGCATCATGAGCATTTTGTTCTTGTCTTTTAAGCCTTTCAAGCTCATCCAAAAAGACTTGATCCTTCTTATCTACTGGATTCTCATCTGACTTTAAATCAGGATGTTTATTAGGTTCTTCACCTGCATTCTTTGCTTTTGAGCTCTTGACTGTTAAAGAATAAGAAGACCATATTAGCAGTACAAAGTAGTCTTGAGCAGATTCAACTTCTTTTTCAGAATCACCTACATCAATAATATCTTTTGTATCTACATTATGATTAGCTTCTTTTTACCAGCATGTTAGTTAGCTTGATTCTCTGAACTCATTGGTTGATAATTCATTGAATCAGTTAAATAATCAAGATCAAACAGCCAAGTTGGTCCCTTCCCTGCAACATTTGGTTTATTTTCTAAAAAGGTTATGTGCAGCTTTTCTTCAACTTTCTTGGTTTCTAAATTGTATACCCTAAAAGCTTTGCTTTGTAGAGAATACCCTACTAAAAAATCCTTTATCTGATTTCCTATCAAACTTTCCCAGGTGGTTAATGGTATTCAAGATGGTCACATGGCACCCAAAAGGGCTTATATAGCTTATGATTGGTATTTTACCAGTTATAAGTTCATAAAGTGTCTTATTTTGAGGCTTGGTCACTAATACCCTATTAAGGACATAACAAGCAGTACTAACTACTTCAGCTCAAAAAGTGTTAGGTAAAAATGAATCTGCTAGCATAGTTCTAGCAGCCTCAATAAGGGTCCTGTTCTTTCTTTCCGCAACTCCATTTTGTTGTGGAGTTCTGGCATTACTTTATTCCCTTTTGATCCATTTTGACTCACAGAATTCAATAAAATCCATGTTCTTAAATTATGTACCATTATCTAGGGGTGTTCAAAAAAACCGTGAAACCGACGAACCGAGCCGAACCGCTCAATCCGAAACTGAAAAAACCCGAAACCG
>BQNB010141838.1:1254-14573 GCA_026074375.1 Tanacetum coccineum | reverse complement strand
ATATACGTACATATATATATACTAGTTGCAAAAGCCGCCTGATGGGCGGGTATGACTTGTGAGTATCCTTGGCTAAATTATACGGAACGTTTAATGAAATATGAACAATGTTAAATTATAATAGAGTGAATAACGAACAAAAAAAATACATGAATGGTAATCTGATAAGAAGAAATAAAACTTAATAAAGCATCCGCAATTACAAAGTATATAGTCTTAGTTCAAATTCGATATAAAGTTTCTTTATACACAACGTTGGTCGTAGAATTAGTATAATTACCATCTCTATCACAACATAAAACCTTCAAACCCTTCTTGGTCTTGACCCTCGATACAACGACATATAATTCGCCATGAGAGAAAACCGGTCTTTGAAGAAACAACCCAACCTTAGACAACGCCTGGCCTTGACTTTTATTAATGGTTAAACATTAATAACGCCCCTAAAACTTTATTAATGGTTAAATATTAATGGTTTAACATCTATAGTTGGAAAATTCTGACCCATCGACCCACATATTTGATGCTTTGACCAACTAAATTCAAACGCTTGAGTATTAATGTACACATCCTGCTTCTCCCCAGTAGCTTCCTCCTATAGAAGTACTTGCAAATAACTTGCCTAGATCTTTAGAATTATTTCTATAAACAGCAGTAACGGTATCATTCATCACACCGTCACCGTCATCGTCATCATCAGCGTAACCACATAACTCAATACCATTTTACGTAAATAAACATGATCCAAATTACCATTGAATGCTAATATTATTCAGGATTTACCTGAGTTGTACTCACGGGGCTGAAGTTGCTTCCTTGCTTTCTCCACAAGCTCCTTCCATTTCTCGTATAATAAATAAAGATACAAATACAACACAATAATAACCTATAAAGTTTAAGCTTGATTAAAAAATAGCATCTATAAATGAAAAGCATTCAAATTTATCGCACACCTTATCAGAATCTTGGAGAATAGGGGTGATCAGACCGCCGTTTATCGCAACAGCCACAACAATATTGGTACAACCATTATACGTAATTCCGTTGTTTCGTTATAATGGAATATGTGAGAAGTCCTAAACTACGTCTACAACCCACGTATTGCCCACTAAGGTTTAGTCACATTAAACATTATATCAATAGGTGACATTTTTATACTAATATTTGAGTTTTGTATGTGGCTAAATAGGTACTATAAGTTGGTATTAAACATTCAAACACACAAACAAAATGAGAATATGTCTCGTTACCTTCTGGAGGAAGCTTATTTTATTTGTTAAGTGCGGCGCTATAGCAGGAATCTGACACACAAAAAGACCCTCGATAGACAAAAGACCAAACACATTCCATTGTTTCATTCTTAGACCACGAAGTGCATCCAAGGACATCGTCTCTATTAGGGAACCTTGTCAATCAATAGACGAAAACTATATAAAACTAAGCTTGATATTATAAGGTGATTCTTAAGTTGAGAAGTATCACGCACCAACCAAAATTCAATAGTAGAAACTTAAGTTGGAAGTCTAAGATCACGAATAAGTCCGTGCAAAGCTCGGGAAAGACAACCAGCATACAAAGTACCTAATTAGGAACTATAAATATATGTAGGTTTGATACAAAAACTCAAGACAAGACAAAAAAGAGGAAAAGCATAGATGCTTAAATGGGTCGTGTAGAGGAGATGAACCTATTTAAAGAGGACAATGGATATAGTTACAATTATACGTTGGTCAAATTTGTAATCAAAATTAGAAAGTTAGTTTACGTGTTGTAACATGCCAACTGATTGAGATTAGTCACTTGATTCTAAAGCAGTTACAATACTAACAACAAAGTACCTAATTAGGGACAACTTCAATGTTAGTGTTGGGTTCTAATGATGAAGCATGAATCAGGGAATAAACATTAACAATAACATTAATAAGTGAATTCTCTGGTCTTACCTTAAAAGTGAGCCATGTCAAGAACCTGATATTCTAACTGCTACCATCTCTTCCGTCCAGGTTAAAGATAACCGAAACAATTACCAATTTTAATCGTCAAATGACTCAGCCAGCCATATCCTGTCTTCCCTTAAATCGAGTCAAACTAAGGCCCGAAAGAAAATTGGCAGATGTGTTATGTTTGCAGGAATGTGCGATTTCTAAAAAGAGCCTTTCTCATTCATTTCCTCGCAGTCCTAAGGCTAATAGTGGTACCTGAGAGGACTCCTGGAAGGCCATGTTGAGAATTCACAGGTTCCATATGTCCAGGATCGAATAATGATCAAACAAGCATCATGTAACATCATTCAAGGAATAAACAAGACAGGAAAATAAGGGGTGATCCCTTTGGTAATCTGATATATAAATCTGAAAGGATGATTTGTTTACAGGAAACCTAATCTATATATATAAAGATTGAATCGGTGCCTTGATGAAAGGACACACCGGTTCTACAAAAGTAAATGTTATAACCCTAAAAACTAAGTAACCGTATGTATCTAATAAGATGTTTCGGGTCTGTATTGGGTTTGTTGGCCTGCTGGCCCAAACCAGAAAATCTACAGCCCTTAACAAAGATTAATGGATTATGTTTTCCAACATATTCCCCCCTAATCTATTAATCTTTGTGTCTTCCTGTTCTTGATGCCTTCTGATGTCGATCTCTATATGCTCTTTTCCGGTTTCTAGTTGTTACCAAATTCCTAGCAGGGTTGTGCCGCCATTTTTTTTCCTTAGTTTCAATTTTCGGATGCTTCTCATGATGTCTCAAATGATCACGATTTTGAGCGGGTTAACGCCGTCATGGTGGGGTTACCACAATCGAAAACTGAAACTGCAAAAAATCTCCAACCAATCATAATCATAAAACAGCCTTCTTCAATTTTGATGTCTTTATGGCTTTTGGTTTGTTACAAAAGATTTTATCGTCTCTTGTTTTTCTTTCATTCTCTTCATTTATAGCCTTGTCCCCATCTTTCTCTAGTTTCCTAACATCTTCGTGTGGGTCTTCGGTTTTGGCATGTACCTTGCCTTCATCAATTCTTGGTTGATACTCCATACGGTCGTTCTTCCCATGAACCTTGGGTTTTAAAAGGCTGTTTGTAGTAAAACTTACAATATCTAAAAATTCTTTATATTATGGGACAAACCATAGCCAGTTCTTTCTTTCTCTTTTCTTTAATTCGGTGGCATCATGGTTGTGTCTTCTTTAAAAGAAAACTCAGGTTTGATTCTTGAATGATGGATAAACATGAATTGTTATGTTGTTTGATCCCTTGGCTCTGATACCATGTTGAGAATTCACAGGTTCCATATGTCCAGGATCGAATAATGATCAAACAAGCATCATGTAACATCATTCAAGGAATAAACAAGACAGGAAAACAAGGGGTGATCCCTTTGGTAATCTGATATATAAATCTAAAAGGATGATTTGTTTACAGGAAACCTAATCTATATATATAAAGATTGAATCGGTGCCTTGATGAAAGGACACACCGGTTCTACAAAAGTAAATGTTATAACCCTAAAAACTAAGTAACCGTATGTATATAATAAGATGTTTCGGGTCTGTATTGGGTTTGTTGGCCTGCTGGCCCAAACCAGAAAATCTACAGCCCTTAACAAAGATTAATGGATTATATTTTCCAACAGGCCACTTTTTCAACTCCTCTTATTGGTGAACAGAGAAGACGAGTGAACCCCTAAATTTAGTAAAAAAACATGTTTATATGTTAGTCTGATTAAACATGATATGTAGCAATAAAAGAACATGTTTATATATTAATCTGATTAAACATGTTTATACAGAGGAAACATGGTAAGTGGATAAATAAAGCCAACTCTGTAACTACAATTGATAGAGACAAATAAAAGTATGTTTGTCGTATATAAACTTTACCTTTGCTTTAGTTAAATGTTAAGATCGTCCAAGTGGAGAGATTCCTCATAAACTACTGGCTGTAAAACAATCAAAATATTTCACTAAATGATTATGATGGGAAATTAAAGCAAAAACCTAGGCGAAAGAAATCACATACCTCGGGACAGAGAAGACAATTTCTTTTAGGATTTGTTGCCTATAGTCCAACAACAATAGTTCCAAAAAGAGTGTTGATGTTTTTATGTTTTACTTTTTATTATGAAATTCAGACTGACCTTGGTCGAGTAAACTCTTTCATATAATTCATCAAGAAGAATATTTGTAGTTTGATCAAACCCTTTCACGAGACCCTGAATGACAAGCCAATATTATTGACATGGCAATTTATATTTGTAAAAATCACTATACCATACTGATCCAAATAAAACGCAAAGCTTGGCCTTATGTTGCGTCCTTCAATGGCACGAAGATGATTTATGTAAAAGAAAAAAAGATTGAAACCCATGTGTTATTCATTTGAATTAGTTAATGTAAAATGCAACAATCAATGTTAACAGAAAAATGCAAACAATGCAAGTAAAGCAACTACCTTTTCTGATACAAACATCTAACCGGTCATCCAACACACTTTCTTTATTATGTTGAAGATTCTACACTGTTGCAGACCCATCATTCCAACGTAAAAGTACCCGAATCCGACTCTGAAATACGTAGTGCACAAGCCATGTTATCATGTACGTAACTCAATAAACCAACAACATAGTGTTCTTACATATATTACCTACTCAAATGGTGGGACACCGAATAATAAGATGAATAGGATAACGCCTGCAAAATAACACATAAAGTAAGTACATCATCAAGTTAAAAGTAAGTACATCATCAGGTTCCCTACGTTACAGTCACATTATTTAACGAACTCAAGGCCAATAAATCATATAAGAAAGATGTCTTAGGTCTTGTTCTAATATTTTTATTATCATATTTCTATACTAATGCCTTATAAAGGGAAACATGTCAAACCTAGCAAACTATCCATCTTGGTATCATATATAGTAAATATAAACTAAGCAAGTTTGATCACCACTTCAAAATTAAATTAGTGATCTCAAACAGCCCCTATTTAAGTTATTTCATTGACTAAATCTAAAGAAAATATTTGCCACATTTTTAAGGCATCTCAAGTCTCAACTATAAAAATTGAGATCCTCTTTGTAAAAACTTGAGAACACAAACCATCTGTCTATATAAATCAACTCCTGTATCTGTAATTGCTTTTGAGTTTTTATCATAATGATTTAATGCCAGTACACACAACAACAAACCATTAAATCAGCAAAATATAGAAAGAGTGACATTTCTCAAAATATCCTGTTGCAACAAACATGAGTGTGTGGTATTCTGTAGATTTAACGCTTCAATAATATATATTGTTAACTACTGCTGTATTTTGTTGATTTAACGCTTCAATAATATATACTATTATAATATATTTGCCGCTTCGATAGTCCCATGTCTTACTCTTCAAGCTAGTTTGATTTACTTTTCATTATTATTGGCATTCGTAGATAAAATAAATGTATCTATCAGTAATAATGTATGAGTATACTTGTTACAAACTGTTAAAATTTTACCACAGTTTCTTATGGGGAGTCTAGTGAAAAAGCTACCAAACTAAGGTCGGATTTCTATTTAGCTTACACAGTAGGTAACCAATTTCTAAGCAAAACATAAGCGGGAGTACATAAAAGCTATATCTTACCTAATATATCCTTTATTACCCCACACTGCTTTAGCTGAGATTACTATTATCTTGACAAGATTGTATAGCCCATATCACAGGATCAAAATTATAGACATAAAGACCGGCATATAGAACAACGATAGAAAATAACATAGTTAAAGTTAACATTGGCTGAAAGAAATATGAAAAAAATAAACATAAAGACATGCATATACGCGCCTTTTTATATTGGTGGAATACCTATTTGTGACCTCTTCTTTAAGGGTGACACGAAGCTTGTGACTTCCGAAACCGAACCAAATCGCTCGATTTACCGTGGAGAAAATCTGGTTTGCTTTGTTACTTCCAGACAATCCCATCTTACCTGAGAGTATCTAAGACATTTAAAATCACGCCAAAATAGTATTTTTAGTCATTTGACAGATAGGCTAAACACTTTCATAACTCGTTACTGCTATACCAAAATGCAATCATTACGTATATCACAAACCGTGTAAATTTAACACAAACAAAACACATTTCAATTTTTTTAAAAGACGACTGACCGATCTTTCGTGCATCTTGTTCTCCCGCACCATTCTCTTAAACGCACCTGATTTGCTGCGCAATCTGAGGTTTGAAATCCAAAGCTGAAATTGCATCAATCATATTACATAAATTCAAGTAATATATAGAATCATCTGGGTTATAGAATCCGCATAATTTTATGCATCAAGATTAGCACATGTATACATATGGGCTTATAAGAATAAAGGGTATAAATATAAAATTATTAGGACTAATCTTACAAAAGTTGAATTCATGCATGCAAAAGACCCCGCAACTAATCTTTCAATATTAGAAACTTGTATAACAGAGGATCTCGAGTCCATGTAGTCATGAATACATAAATCAAATAGTGTCTACCTTTCCATATTTCCAAGTACAAATAGGTTATCTATGATTATCAAAACTGCTACAGTTATACATACCTATTAGTTAATTCTCTCCTTTATTGCATGTTAACATATACTCAAAAACCATTAGATCATAAGTTTAGTAATATTATCATTCAAATAAAATTAGTTTTACCAAACCTGAAGATATTTCAATGTGACTGCCAACAACTACTGCCATCAAAAGCATGTTTTCTCATATAAGACTTGTCTTAGCTGCAGGATAACATCTTAAACTGCAATGACAAACATATAACAACGTTCAAATTAAAGTATAAATGAAATACTGGTGAGCTTTATGATAATGGCGCATCCATACACCTGTGTAGACCAGAGCAAAAAGTGACAGCAAAACTATATGATAAGATCCGAATAGGTAACTTCTGTTACCTGATGGTCATGTTAACCGTAATACTTTTTGTAACAAAAAAAAGTATTTCCCCATATACTATCAAATTAGTTATATGTTGTGTATGCCATCATATATGACATTATAAAGTTGTTAACTTGTCACAAAGGTTAAGAATTCATTACCTGAATGTACCATCAGGTTGCTTAAGAGTTGCATTCAAGAAATAGAAAGCATTAGACAACCAACTTTATAACCCACATCCAAATACCCTTTAAGCACGTCCGTGGAAAAAGCATGTGAATTTTTTGTATTTGCATTCGGAGGTTCATAAAATACAAAATTCAGTAATGCATAGTAATAATTAGTTATATTATTAGGATTTCTGCATAGAACACTTTGCGCGCCTTTCAACCCATTTGACATGTTAATCCGACCTATTAGTAAGTAAATGAACTAGAACTTCCACCTTTAGTTAACTATGTACATCAAAGCTTAATTTAGAAAAAAGCTAACATGCTTTTCCAAACAAAGTAAAAAAAGATAAGACAAGAAAAAAAAGCAAACCTGAGTTGGCCTCATAATGTTAGTGTCAGGGTCATCAAGCGAATCTTGCCAGTGTGATAAATAGCCATCCATTCGAGGTATAGCAAACAGAAGAGGAAAGAACTTGGTAGGGAAACCCATCGCCCTGTTATGAATTAAAGTCAGCACATGAGCAGAAAGATCCAACATTTAGCCACCAATATTGGGAAAAAATCTAAAAGGCAATACCTATAAATCAGTCCAGGATAGATTCAACATTTGGGTACAACTTTCGTTTAACAAAGTACTGATCAGATAGTGCAGCTTGCTCCAAATCAATACCAACCATTTAACAACAACATGTAGTTGATTATTTTTAAACGGCAAGAACTGGATACGTAAATGTCATCTAATGAACTTTGAAATTCCTCAATAAGGGGATCCCTGCCTACAATCGAGAAAACTTCCTCTGCTAACTTTTTGATAATCTTTGCTCTGGGATCATAGTTATTGTATACGCGATGCCCAAAACCCGACATGTTTTGTTTCCTGTAGACATGAAACCGAAAACCGCCATCATCATTATCATTAAATATTTTCGTGTTAAAATGTAAGAATATAAATCAGACACGAGAACAGACCTGTTTTGTCGGTGACCCAAAATCACTTCACTTCCATAACTTGTATGAATCAATGATAAGAAAAATAAGATGAGATAAAATGAAGAAAAGTATAGAGAAGTTAGAGAGAGAAAATAAAGAGAAAATAAAGAGATGGTTGATTTACTTGCAAAGTTACAAATGAGACCAACACCCTCTCCATCCTTGGAGAGGGGTATTTATAGTTAAAACCAAGAGGCTTTCATGCCTTGGTATTTCTACGGGCCGGGCTCGGGATTACTTGGGCTTTCGCCCGATACACGTGACCGATTAGATTACATAAAGAGCCCGTTTATCCGTCTAGCCTATTACAACGTATAATTAATTAATGACCGAGACCTAATATAATTAATGAACGAACTTCCTTGTTCGACTCAATATTTTGAGGCTAACAATCTCCCCCGAAGTGAGTTCATTGTGACACTCCTTCGTGAGATCAATGAGATTGCTTTTGTCGTTAAGCTCTTGTGATCTTTGTCTCTGTCTACGTTGTAGGCTTGTTCCTTCATGCTTTGCGATCTTTGATCTTGAGCCTTTGACATTGTCTTTAGACTTCGTCTTAATGTACGAGATCTTTAAATCTTTATCCTTCCGTCTTGATCGTCTTTGCCGCCTTGCGATCTTGTGTCTTGACCAACATGCTCATACTTTGCATCATCTTGAAAGCTTGCTAACAATCTCCCTTGATAGACTTGATATCTTTGAAGGAAGATCTTGTATATCAGAGTTTGTGCGGAAGTCTTTGTCTTTAATTCTTGAGCTTTCATGATTCTTGAATCTTGATGCTTATAGTATGTCTTTGTAGTTTGAGCATGAGCATGTGGTAGTGAATCCGACTCCAGCTGGAATGAGGCATCACCATCTCCATCTTTATATGAATCCTGAAATAAAACAGTTAGCAATAAAGCGGGTGGACGAATATGGCTTTGTCATTCGTCCGGATTTGGTTAGATTAACCTTCGGTTTCGTAGGACCATTTTACAGTATAAATATTATGTTCCCTGTGATTCAAGTAGATTCAAAGAATCGCCTTGGAAGGGTTTTCCAGCTCGAAAGCGTTTAGGATTTCTAACACAGGTGTATTAGATTTACCATGCTTGCTAGTTCTCATTACCGAAACGTCTCAAAGCAGACAACACAGTAAGAGTGAATCAGATAGTTACTATCTTTCTGATTAAGCCGTCAATTCATTTACTGGAACAAGTTTGATTCACATTGAATCGCACCATCGTTTCTTTCCAGTTGACACAAGTTTGATTCATATAGAATCTCGCAAGTCACCTACCAAGAGCTTGTTTGATGTTGGCTCAAGCAGGATTTCCATCTTCATTGTGAATTAACTATAAGTAATCACTCAGATGTTTCTGGCAAAATTCATGGATAATGCGTAGGACTCTTGTTAACGGCTTGTGAACTTATTGGTGTTCAACAAGTGTTCGTAATGGAATGTGTCCTAATGAGATTTATTTTATTGATCTCTTGGCTTTAGACTCGATTTGTACGTTTTGGTTTTAGTAATCGAAGGCTGGAGCAGACTGCCACCTATTCAATATCAACTAACTCGGAGTCGAGAAAAGTCAATAAGAAAGTCATTGTGTATCTCGTGACAATGAGACAAGTTTCTTTTGAGAGAAACCCGAATGGTTGGGAAGGGTTGTGCATTGCATCACTGGGTCTATGATGTCGTCTTCAATATCAGAATTCATCTTTGTGAAAACCGATAGATTATGTATTGACCCGGTTTCTGCCTAAGGTGTAGGGAGGGCTTCTTTCTTTTCACCCTTTATCCATACATTTCTTTTTCATTCTTCAACCCCTTCAATGCTTACCAAGACGTCATTACTAACACCTTGTTATGATTGTTCCAGTGTTAGCTCAATCTTAGTCGGCATTATTCCCTTATACTCATTAATCTCCATCATGTCATACTAAGGGAGTTGATATCGTTTCTAACTCTGAAGTGTGAACTGGGTAGTGTTCCGTCCGGTTTTGGTTGGTTTCATAGGATTGTCATTCTCTGTAACCGTACTCTGTGTTGTAATGAAGTGTTCAGTAAATCGTCACATGAGAATTAAGATGTTGTCAGGGTGTATGAGATCGATAAAATAAAACCTGTTTTTTCGTGAAGGATCACGAAGCATCTTGAGTTGATTAACTCACTTTGTGTATTTTCTCAATGTTCAGACATTTTTAGATACATTTCTCCTTATTTTGTAAAATAGTCCTATCACTAGTGTGTTTAAATACATTTCTCCCCTTATTTTAAATACTAATTCACTTAGTTTTTGAAATACTTTGTGATTAAAATTTGTCTTGAAAATTCCGTGGGAAGAAAACTTTTACTTAGCATGAATTACATAGAACATTAACTTGCTCCCCTCGATTTTACATATGTTTGACATCAAAAACAATGATACCAAGTTGTAAAATGAATATAAAATTGAGGGTTAACATTGTTGAGCACACAATTTTGAAAGATTATTAATTGTCATCGAAGAGTTCTTGAAAAATTATGCTCAGCCACCTAATCATCTTATAACAATCAATTTATTTAATAGTCATTATTATTCCTTAGATGTTATTAAGATCTTTTTATAATGTGTTGAATACATAAGAATTGTCATGTTATGATGTATCCAACAATCATTAAAACATTGTTTTTCGAAAAAAAACTCACTCTCAAACATTGACTCATTTAAAAATGACACCAAATGTAGAATAATTGTCTTCTAAAACAATATAAGGAATGGAGTGTTGAACACACAATTTTGAAATATTTTGAATTGTCATTGAGAAATTCTTGAAAAATGGTGTTCAACGTTTTGAAAAACCAAATGTTAGAAGACTTCTCTTCTAACGCTAAGGATAAGCGCACTTATGCGTACAGTCTCCTTTGTCGTTCGGGTCCGAGTTGCAATTTGAGAGCAATTACAAGTCATAAAGAAAATTAGAAATGACATGTTTTGAAAGCATTTGAAACTCCTGTTCGAACTTCATTTACACGCCCGTGTCGATGCTAATCAACATTTCTAGGTACGTAAATGTTATCGATTCCAAGAGACATGTCGAGAAGAATATTTTTGTGAAACATTTTCTGAATTTTTGATTTTGTATTTTTCTTTTTGAAATTTTATATTTTTGTATTTGTTTTTCTCAAAAATATGTACAAGTCGATGTTTGAAGAATATATCAAGCAGATTCATTTGCCAGAACCTCCAGTTCTGCTGGAGTCAAACATCTCATACCAATTCGTCTGACAAGATACTGAAACTTATCTTCGGGTAATGGTTTAGTAAACATATTAGCTAATTGGTATTCAGTTCTGACAAAATACAATTCAATTATACCGTTTTCAACCTGTTACTTGATGAAATGATATCGAGTATGGATGTGCTTGGTACGGGAGTGCTGCACGGGGTTGCATGAGATTGCTATGGCTGACTGAGAGTCGCAATACAACGATATTTTGTTGTAGTTGAAGCCATAATCCTTAAGCTGTATCCGCATCCACATTACTTGAGCACAACTTGTAGATAACGCCACGTACTCAGCCTCTGCTGATGACATTGCAGTACAGTCTTGCTTATTTGACATCCAGCTGACTAACTTATCACCTAGGAACTGTATTCCTCCAGACGTGCTTTTGCGAGTATCAATGCATCCGGCATGGTCGGCATCTAAAAAAGCTGTTAGTTCAAAGCCGGAATCCTTCGGATACTAGAGTCCCATGTTAATGGTACCCCTTAAGTATCGAAAGATCCTCTTAATCTCTTTGAGGTGTTTTTCAGTCGGTCTTGCTTGATATCTTGCACAATAACATACTGCTTGCACTATATCTGGTCTACTAGATGTCAGATACATGAGTGACCCGATTTTACTACGGTAGTTAGTTTGGTCTACGGGTTCACCACTCAAGTCTGCATCTAATTTAGGTTTCGTAGCCATTGGTGTACAAATGCTTTGTCCTTGTTTATACCAAGTTTTCTTGATTCTTGCTTCATCTCCTCTACGGTCTCTGAAGACAAGAGAGTAATGCTTCGTTTGGATTTCAAGATTTGTGATAAAGACAAGAACTTCTCGAGTATATGTGCGTACACAACAATGATGCTTTCGAGAGTTCAAAACCATTGATAAGTGTAAAATACACATATCCATTTATACCTAAAACAACCCAATTAAACCCAAAACAGACCAAAAATGGTAAAAATATGCTTGTATTTGTGTTTTGTGTGTGCAGGTATGGATAAGTCAAAAATCACAAGAAAACAGTCAAAAATAAGCAAGCACGGACACGAGAATCAGAAGAGTACAAAGCCGAAGCCAAGCCAAAGCCAAACCCCTAGCCATTTCCTCTTTTATAAAGCCTCAAGGACCAATCTTGCTCCCTTCCAAAGTTATTTATAACTTAAAAAGAGGAAATGAAAGAGAGGGGCCAAATGTGTTAACTTCCCAAACTCCAACAGTTTTAACTGTCGAAGAAGATGGCGGGAACCCCTTTTACTATTCATCGTCTCCCCCATTTTCACCCCATGGTAAAACAAGGGGCAAGTCAAAATTAGAGGGTGCGTTGGTCAATTCAAGGAAGCTCAAGCACAAATGCAAGGAAAAATTAGTCTAATCAAGGGGATACTTATCCTAGTCAAAGCTCAATGCCACGGTGAAAGCACAAATTTAAGTGGATTTTTGTGCTAAAACACTCACAAAACTAACACAAACGTCACATCAAGGGAATGACATGCTGGCAATCCTCAGGTGTGCACATCTTGATCAAACGGCCACGATTGAAGCTCAAATGATTAGAAAATGAATGGCAGAGATTGAAGGATTGGGTAGCAAGGAAAAAGGGCCTAGAAACTTCAGCTTGGCACTATAAATAGGCCTCACTTCTCACACACACACAATGGAGTTTTTACGTTTTTTTTATCTAGTTTTTAGTAATTTAGTCTAGCTTAAATTTATATTTTTCTTAAATGTAATTTTCCTTTTTCAAGTATTGTAATAAGCTTCTTTAATTAATGGAATTTAGTCTTTAGTATTTTAAATCTCATTTTCTAAGCTCTCATTTAAAGTCATAAGATCTCTTAATAAACCAAATTGTCTCAATAAGCTCATAATAAGCTCTTTCAGTCTATAAGCTGAAATAGAGCTATTTGAATTCAGTATTAACCTTATCTAAACCTTAAATCAGTTTAATCTTATATGGATCTTATTGAATTTGAGCTTTTGGAAGGGGATCTTAC
>BQNB010141836.1:0-17214 GCA_026074375.1 Tanacetum coccineum | reverse complement strand
ATTTAAACAAGATTAAACAAGTTAAATGATCAAAGATTTAGAGAGATTTAGTGAGATCTAGAGAGAGAAAGAACTGAGAGAGATTCGTGCAAAGGGGTTGTAAAATCAGTTGGAGATGACCCACTATTTATAGGAGCTGAAAGCTGACAGTCTGGCAACGGCGTTCCCAGCGGTCCCTTATATTTAAGGGGGCCGCCAGGCCTATAAGAGGGCCGCTGCCTAGACTCCGCTCCCTTTTTTTGTCTTTTTGTGTAAAAGGTTTTATCTGGTATAGAAGCTTTTATTTTGGGTGGGGAAAACTAGATTTCAAAATTTATATTTAAATAAAATATTTCTTTTATTAAAAAGTATTTTGTGTTTATTTATTTTTGTGAAAAATACTTTTGTAGAAATGTAGTGGTTAAGAAAAAAATATTTTTCTTTGATCATCCTACAAGTTTAATTTGTTTGTACATACCTTATGTGATTTACATTGGGTGCAAACAAATGTCGGTGTTGATGCAGACTTGAGACATCAAGTGTTGTTGATACATGTATGCATTGATGATTTGTGATTACGAGTAACTTGCGTATTTTACGTTATGTATTACAAGTTACATGTTTGTCATCACCAAAACATAAAGAGATCGTATAGATTAAATATCATAATATTTGCACTAACAGACTTTAGAACTTGGCTTGGTATATCTATTTGAGACCACAATAATGAGTATTATGGATTTAATTAGAGTAACTTGTTTAAATTGGTAAATTTTAGGATTACACCCAAATCGCCTTTACATGTTGCTTATTAACTAACTACACCGGTTAGTTAACCTCCCGTTTAAACCCTTTCCACTCTCATATTTAGAGTGATGATCCACTAGAACAACCCGTAGAGCCAATCCTTTAGGAATTTACACCAACTATTTGTTTCGTTACACCCTTACACCTTAACCTACCCTGTTAGATTAAGTTTAATACAGTTGCTAGTTGCTTAAAGTGTAAAGTTTGTATTTCCCGAGTCTTGTATCATTTTCTATTTTTGGTGCGGTTGGAAATTTGCACACTACAAATGGGAATGTATATTACTAGTCAAAGCTCATGTGATTTTACTACCATCACAATTATTGGTGAATCCGAAGACGAAGGAACTACCGAAGGAATAATCTGGAATTATTATGATCATGAAGATGGTGAAACTACACCGAGATTTGAAGTTTAGTTAGCAAAAAAAAGGAAAAAAATAAAAATCAAAAAAATGAGAAAAATACAAAAAGAGAAAGAAAGTTTCAAGATAATCGTTTCGCAAAGGAATTACCAAAGGAATTACGCGAAGGATCGATTATTCGTTGATACGTCTAAAAAATCAACGATGTAGAGTATTGTACAAAGTAGAAGATATCGCCACTTGCCTTGTAGAGTATGTAAAGTTTTGGGAAGATTAGGAAGTTGACCGTTACGGGAACGCCAACTTAGGTTGTTGTTTTTGATCAATGATCAAGACGTTGTAAATAGTTATGTCTTTGTTATGGTAATGGTCGGGAAATAAGTGTCTAACAACTTGTATCTTAAGTCTTAATATATTTGTTTCTTGATTTTTATTTAACAACAATTTACTTCCCTCCCACCTGATGATTAGCCACTAGTTTTACGCGAATGAGGACTTGTTCGAGCATGTATGTCTATTCCGTCGTTACGACCATGTATGCATGTGTTAGCTGCCTCGTTGGTTTACGACTTTTGGTGAAAGTTAGAAGGTTCCTACCCTATATCATTATTCATCCTAACCGTTGGTTAAATTCGAATGGGGATGTGATCGAACACACATGTCAATCCTGGCATTTCGGGTGTGTATGTGTGCTTCAGCTGCCTTATTGGAGTGGTACTTCTGGTGAATGATTGTAGAATGATCAACCGTACACCTTTCCATACAAAAACCCATATTTACCTTTATAAACTTGTTACTCTTTGGCTTTAGTGGTGGAGATGTGTATCCTTGCCAAGCTTATGATAGAATACTCGTCACGACCAAGCAATTGAGAGAATTAGTTACATGTTACCACATAGATTAGTTGAGTGACTTGAGTGTTTTCATCTTTCTATTTTGTGAGGTGCTTGGTTGTGTACTTGTAATAGATCAAATAAGTGCTTTAACAGAAATATCCTTAGGGATATATTTTTATAAACTTCTAAAGGCTACTTGAGGACAAGTAGGATTCAAGTGGGGGGATATTTGATGACATCAAATAACGTCTATTTTATAGCATCATTTATCCCATGTTATTAACCTATTTTGTATAGTTATTGCAAAGAATTGTTACTTAATCGTTTATATTTAAGAATTACAGTAATTATGGAGTAATTGGTGAAAGATAGCAAAAGGCGCGCATTCTGGAGCTCAAATGAAGATATCTTAAAGATTATTATTCTAAAGACCAATACGTTGTATCCATTAAGGAAGATACGACGTATCCGTGCCTGCACTCACCAAAGACCACTCAGGAATAAAGATCAATACGCCGTATCCAGAGAACTCAATACGCCGTATTCAAGATATGGAATCAATATAATATTCTGGAAGGTATCAAGCGTGGTCCCTACTCCAAGAAATCCCTAATATGCCGTATCCAACTCTTGGATACGCCGTATCCAACTGACTTCCAGACCCTATAAATACAAAACTCAAAACAAGTTTTAAGTGTGCTAAATCATATTCTCGATACCTAAATCACAAAAGTCAATTTTTAAAGGAGAAAAAGTGCAGAAGAGGTCAAGCAACGTATTCAATTCCATAGAAGACAATGTGTAATTCCATATACTTTAGTAATCGTTCAGTTTTTGGTATCATTCGTTAACTCGGTTAGTTTACCTTGGCTAAATAATTACTCTTGTATTTATTATGACGTTTGAAGGCTAATACCTTCGGGTATTAGCCATTATTATGAAGATCTGAATGTTTGGTATTTGTTTATCTCGATTTCTTGATTTATCGTTGAGTGCTTGTTTATGTTTATCAATTTATACTTGTTTACGCGCTTTTGTATGCGACCTATCATTCAACTGGATCTAGTGAAGCGGACCAAGTAGATCTAGAGTCCGGGATAGCTCTCCATATAGTGATTTATACATCTAGAATCATAGTTACACAAATATTGTCCTTCTAAGTCTGTGTCTAGGATACGCTTCGGGCTTAACTAGTTAATTGGATATTGCCAATGGTTTATTGATCGTGTTGACTAGCAGGTGACCTAGATAATTCAACAAGTAACGTTCTGATTCCATTGGATAGTTGGACAAGTGGACTACTAGTGTATAAATTGCCATTAAGCGGTAAGTGGGTAAAGTCTCTATGAGCTAGGGTTTAACAAGATCACCATTGCTTTAATCCCTAAGATAGATTATAATCAGCAAATAAGGATGCTTTATGCGGATGCTTTAATTGTGACAGAATTATTGTGTCTAGGTCTTAGGATGATGTAACGCCTAAGTCTTAAGAATGATATGCCACCTCGAGAGAAGAAATCATTGCACTAAATAAACAAACCAACGTTCTAATCAGATTAATAATGGTTAATACAGTTTTCTTATATAAGGTTCGACCGCTCTTTTATCTTTTGTTAATTAGCTTGCGTGGGTAAAAGTGCCTTGAATTGATTATAGACACCAACCAAACCGTGCCAGTCTCTCAGGCTGAAAAGCCCTTTTTCCCGTTAGAATTAGGATTTAGACTGACATAGGTTTAACATAGGTTTAGAATAGAATAGAATTAACATAGATTAGATAACCAAGATATTAATTAAATTGATAGATTTAACCTCGCTTCAAGTGTTCGACACCCTACTTACCACGAAACTACTACCGATCGGGTACACTGCCCGTTAAAGTGTTGTTTTTGGTTTAGTCGGCAAAATATAAATTTAAAACTTGAATCATCTTAAATATACCATACAACGACAGCACATCAATAGGTTTGATGATAATTTTAGGAAGATGATCTTTCAAATTTTGTTGAAGCTAAGTATCAAACAATGGTAATTTTTCTTCGATAGATGTAGCAACAGATTCTTTGATGAGATCTTTTAAGAGCAGAAGAAGAGAAGTCTTCAGAGTATCTGAGAGCAATCCAGGTAAATGTTGTTTAAGTGTTTTAATAATGAGAGTTGGTACAAAGTTCTGAAGTTCTTCAGAGACCTTCTTGGTGATGTTTGACTCTAACTGACCAACTTTGGTGGAGCGAGAAGTAATTTTTGACTGAAGATGACCAAGGGGGTCTAATGGCTTGTCAGCGGAAGCATTCAATTCAATTTGTTCATCTATAACTCTGTCAGCATCTCTCTCTTCAGACTTAAAAAGTTCTTTGTGTTGATGTTGACTATCAGCGTCTTCATTATCTGATGTGTGAGAACCATATAGTGAACCAACGTCATCATCAGGCATTGAAGCCATGTCAAAGTCTTCTTCCATACCAAGCTTCATAGATCCTATAAAGGTGATATGAGGTTCATCATCATCTACCAGTGGTTTGAATCTTTTCACGAACTTGATCTCTGACTTAGTATCATAAGGGCTTTCATCAGCAGGTTTATTCAGCGATTCCAGAGATATATCACCAATAGTTTGAAGTCCAGAGTCAACGAACTCATCATCATCATGCTGTTCTTCAGCATTATGTTCAGCCTCTTTAACAATATTTTCTTGTACCTGCATAAACTTATAAGTTAAAAAAGAGTGAATTTGTAATGATGTTGATGGTCGCCATTTGTTGTCCCTAAGAGGTCTGGGTGTGATTATCCAGACCTCTTAAAAGTCTAAGACTTTTAGGATTCGTTTCATTGTGAGTTTATAATGGTGTGGAGGATCACCATACGCTGTCCCTAAGAGGTCAGGGTGTGATTATCCAGACCCCTCAAAGGTCTAAGACCTTGGGATTCTTTTTATTTGTTTAGGAGACCCCTGAGTCTGAGTGAAGTTCAGTTCATACAAGGGTTTGACTTTCATGCACTAGATGGGTCTATCCTGGCAAAGTCTAGAGTTTTCAGAGTCAACATTGGGCGTTATGAACCCAGCGTATCATTCTCTGGTGCAGACACAGAGTGTACAGAAAATATGGGAATAATGGTACTGACTCTGACTCTCTAATGGGTCGGGGGTAGCCCTAAACTTCATCACACTCTTTTAAAGAAGTTTGAGTGTGGTTGCTTGCAGTGCCCCTTATATTTAAATACTGGTACCTTTTCGGCATCAACGATATGAGACTGGTTATCCTGATCCTCTGCTGACTTGGAGGCTTCTAGACTTGTGGTGGCGTCAGCGATGACCTCTGGTTCTTCAGCAGGCTGACACTTAAAGGCTTGTGTAGTTGGAGATTGAATCCTGATAATTTTTGAAGCATTAGGTTCAGAGGAAGATGGGATATTCTTCGTCCTTCGCTTCTTGTAAGTTTTTGCTTTGGGCTTAGAGTCAGGATGCACAACGGTCCCGGATAAGGACTTGTCATTAGAGTCTTCAGCATTCATTTCCTCAGAGGGAAGGATCAAAGGCTTTTTAGGGAGTTTTGAAACTCTGCGCATATGAGAGGGTATAGGAACCTCAGATATCTAAAAGGATTTGAAGGTTGCATCAGTGATCTGATAGGGTTTTATCAGTTTGAGATCATCATTAAGATAGTCTTCTCCAAGCAGATGTTCTATGACGAGAGACATATATCTGATGTAACAAACGTTCTTTTCTTTTCCCTTCTTTCCACCAGAGGATAGATTTGCGACAAGATCATTGAATACGATACCTGCTATGTTGATGTTAAGACCCCAACACAGAGCATATGCAATCATCTGTTGATTAACATTCAGCTGGTCATGCGATCTATGATTTCGTCCCAAACACTTGACTATGTAGACCATCAACACTTTCCATGTTGGTGAGAAGTATCTGATTCTCAGTGGAGACGAGTGGGCCAGAGCCACAGATGTCATCGTTGGTCTCTTATCATCTGCAAGTCCTAAAGTAGCAAGAGCGTCTTTCACTGCTTCATGTGGTGGTAAGGAGACGAAATCCTTAGTATAATCCAAGCCAATGACGGATGAGAAGATGCCTCGATTGAACGAAAGAGGTTCTTCAAAGTTTGAAAGTGAAAAGGTGATGGTATCATCTAGTACTCGGTTGTATACCAAAATTCTCTGCAGTACTTGGTATAAATGGCGGAGGGTTGGATGGTTAAAGCCTTTATGATACAACTGTTAGAGAAAATAAAAGCATATCCTTGTATAAAGGGATTTAGGATTCTAATAGTGTAATGCTATTATTGAAGGCAATGTTAGCATCTTCACATTCAAATTGAACATTTGATGCCGCTTTGAGTGGTTGTGGGTTTTGTTGATGGGTTTGATGTAAGGATTGGTGATGTGTCGTTGTGTGGTGTATATTTTATTGATTCAAGTTTCAAATTTATATTTTGCCGACTAAACCAAAAACAACACTTTAACGGGCAGTGTACCCGGTCAAATGAAGTTTCGTGGTAAGTAGGGTGTCGATCACTATGAGCGAGAGCGTTAATATCTAATCTATCAGTATTTTAGTTATCTAAGTTTGACCTAAATTAATCTAATTATGCAAGACCTAAGTTAGACCTAATCTAATGATAAGGGGGGTTTCATCCTGACAGACTGGCACGAGGTTTAGTTATCTAACCTAAGGTTTTGATGACAAGTAAAATAATAAACACACACAAGAAGACAAACAAACGATAGAGAAGCGGTCGAGAACTAATGTAAGGAAACATATCAACTATGAATAATCCGATAAAACACAGGTTTGTTTATTTAGTGCAATGATTGTCTTATCTCGTAGGGCATATCATTCCTAGACTTAGGCGATACTTCTTCCTAAGACATAGATACGCTAATTCTGTCACAATTAGACGCATTCGCATAAAGCATCCTTATGTTGATTATAATCTATCTTAGGATCTAAGTAATGGCGCTCTTACTAAACCCTAGCTCATCGAAACTTTACCCACTTACTGCTTAACGACGATTTATATACTAGTAGTCCACTGTCCGAGTCCTTACCAATGGAATAAGAACGTACTCGTTGATACCAAGGTCACCTTATGGCTCAACTAAGCTCACTAATCTAAAGGCAATGATATGTTCAAATTTGTGATCCTATGATTCGTAATATATAAATTGAAATAAAGGAGAGCTATCCCGGACTCTTAGCCTACGTCCAAACAACACCGAAGTTATAGAACATTACATATGAGAACTAGACCCAGTTGAAATTGATAGGTATCGGCCATACTAAGCACGTAAACGATATAAATTGATAAACAGAAACAGAAATCAACGATAAATTAAGCAATCAATATAAACAAACCAAACATTAGATCTTCATAAACATGGTTGATACCTAAAGGTATCAGCAGATAGTCATTATAAAAATGCACGCTGTTTGATATATGAACGATTAAAATAAAAAAACCTTAATCGAACGCGTATTCAGTTGCACGAAGATTACAAGAGTTTTCCTATGATCTTGAGGCTCTTTTCTTACCTTCTATGCTCTTCTAATCGTCTCTTCGTCGACTTGGTGGTTTAGGGATTCACTTGCATGATTAAAATTGAGTTTAGGGTCGTCTGTATATATAGGGTCTGGTAGTCGGTCCGATACGGCGTACTGAGAAGCTCAATACGACGTATTGGCTCTTTGGGTACGGTGTTTTGTACATCTTGGGTACGGCGTATCGATCTTCTAGGGTACGGAGTATTGGCCGAAAGTGTGCTTTTCTTGATATTTGACCAAAGTATAATATACGACGTATATACTGAAGTAGATACGTCGAATCTTCAAAGTCAGTAATGGTCTTTTGATTCGACAAAGCTTGGATACGTCTAAGGTCTAAAATGAATACGGCGTATTGTTGCCAGATCAGTAGACTTATCTCGAACTCTTCGTTTATGCACTAAAATGCGTGCTTTTAGCATAACTCACCAAGTACACCATAATTACTAGCAATTCCCTTAAATACAACAACATTAGTAACAATTCTTTGCATAATTATATAAAATGGGTAATCATACATGGGATAAATGATGCATAAAATTAGACGTTATTTGATTCATAGAAATATCCCTCCACTTGAATCCTACATGTCCTCAAGTAGCCTTTAGAAGTTTATAAAAATGTATCCCTAAGGACATTTTCCGTTAAAGTACTTTTTCGATCTATTACAAGTACACAACCAAACACCTCACGAAATAGGAAGATGAAAACACTCAATCACTCAACTATATCTATGTAGGTAAACATGTAACTAATTCGCTTAATGCTCGGATCGTGACGAGTATTCTAATCATAAGCATTGCAAATGATACATCATCTCGCACCGCTAAAGCTAATGAGAAACAAGTTTATAAAGGTAAATATGGGTTTTTGTATGGAAAGGCGTACGGTTTGATCATTCTCACTACTACAAAATCTGGCATCAGCAACTAAGGTTTACATCGCTATTCCGTCATTAAAGCCCTTCAACGACGGAATGGTGACATATTTATTCCGTCGCAAAAAAGGGCCTCGCAAAATTTTAGCGACAAGCTTAGTGACAACTTTTAGAGTTTCAATGACAGATTTTCGGTCTCCTGCCCTTGCTAAAGCCTATATAAAGTTACCTAGATTACATTTGATTCGACCACCAAGTGATGGCTTAGCGACAAACATTATGTCTCTAATAGTATCGACGAATCAATCACTAATCCATTGCTAATACTCGGCCAACCATTTTGTTGTTATTCCATCGCTACTAGAGACGAAAATATTTGTCATTGATCCTCCACTATAAATATTGTCTCAAAACCATCATTGTTGCTTAAATCAACACCATTCATAGCAATATTTGAACGAAATTCGTCTCTAAATTGTCGTTGATTTAAAAAAATGAGGAATAAATATGTCAACTATCAGTCAACGATACAATTTATTCGCCATTTGTTCTAGATTGTCACACAAATGAATTCCATAGTGATAATAGTCACAAAATTCATATCCAAATCAAATTAAATAACAAGCATATTCGAAAGAAATCTAACATCTGATCTTCGAAAACATAAAAGGAAATCTAAACCAAAGATTCTCTCTAATATTAAAAGTTAAGAATACCTAAATAGATTTAAAGCTCTTTAAAGTGTGATGGTTGATGTTCAAGATGTACGAACACTTGCATTACCTTGTTTTGTTTTTGGTTGGCGGGTAACACGACTCGTGATACCCTACTCAACAAGCATATCTTGAATTTATGCACGCATTTCTTCCTTGAGCTCATTCTTCATTTCTTCCTTGAGCTCGACTTTCATTTCTTCCTTCAACTCTCCATGAACGCTATCAAGATAGTTCTTCAACATAACAAATTCAAATATTAGTTTTATGAAATCTATACATAATTACATACTATTAAACAGAAGTTTTAGCTGATGTGAACATCATTCATACATATACAACTTGTGTTAAATAGTCATTAGATAGAATACTACTTCTACTTCTAAAGCCTTGGGTGTTTAAAAGTGAGGGTGAGACATATAGTGAAAATACCAAGTATCAGGTTTATTCTGTCAAATAGTGAATATATTATGACCAAAGGGTGAAAGATAAAATGATACATGATTAGAGTATATTAATAAGGAAACGGCTCCATTAGTTTATCATGATCAAAGAACTAGAGAAAAGAGCGGAGTTCTAAAACCATAAGTCATTATTGATCTGAATTGGAAGTCTTAAGTTCAATACGAAAACTAGTCTAACGGCTCAAAGATTAAAGCACGACAACAGGTAGGTACTAAACCTTGTTTTGATACTCAATTCATAAACATAGAGACCTAATAATAACCAGATATTCAGTTTTGCTGCAAAACATCAACGGGCAATGTAATCACAAGGGTCAAGCGTATTGTCTATTGTGATGACGTTCATCACATAGAAGGAACAACCTATGTTCGCTACTTATTAGATTTGAACCTCTTATGCATCTCAACGCTACAGCATTTAAATTTTAACCAGTTATAATGAAGCAATAGTATGAAAAAATACATTCAAGTTCGAGACATAAAGATACTGATAAAACTATTTCTTTTGAATGTTGTAAAAAACAGGACAATGCAATTATAACAAGTTATAGAAAAAAGCAGAAATGTAAAAATTATAGATATCGTGCTACTGGAACCTCTAACCTTCAATAAGCCAGAAAATTTACAGGCCTTCTATGTTGAATACAGTATTAGTTTCAAACTCACGCATACCTATAAGAGTTGGAACATCCCACTCCCTAATCTTCAACAATCCTGGGAAGCAATTGACCACAATACAGATCACCACCCTTCTAAAGTCCCTTTAACTGTTCGCCATAGATATAGATCAGCATAACCAGCAACAGTTGCTGTCTTTGTCAAATTAAATTAACTCCAAACATGAATGGTCTTTGAAGATAATGGGACAACAAGATACTTGTTGAATTTTAGTGATAAAATAGTAATTTTGCAAACACCCTGGTTAGTATTTATTTTGTAACTCCAATGTTAACAATTGTTTGTGCAAATTTTTCCTAATCTACTCAATTGTAATACACGAAAGTAAAATCTTAAAACATTTTTTTCATTTAACTTTAAATGTTGTTTACTTGATACTTCCCGTGTTGAACAAGGGTTCTAAGCTAATATGTACTAAAATAAAGATATGTGAACTTCTAGCGAGGTAACAGAATAAGTGATAAGAATCCTAAAGCAGTTTGTATATAAAAAGTAAGAAACAAACCGAACGATCTTTTGACCTAGGAAGAGCGACTATTACCGTCTTGTATTACATGTGTACCAATCATCGTGTACTATGGATCTGACATGGAACCCCACCCAAACACTCCAACTTTCGTATCATCTCCGGCACACTGTTTCCATAGGTCATCATTATAGATTCATAGATGGGATGGTTAGCAGGATCTAATCCATATTTATCAACCAGAGCGCCATTATATGCAGCCTGTAGATAGTCATGAAACACAATAAGAATGAATATGGATGTAAGAATAACTATTGTAGTAACTATGGAAGTAAGAATAAATACCGCCTCTCTTTGATTTTAACATAATGAATGATCCTTTCTTCGTGTGTGTAAGCTCAAATAGTTCAGCAGCAGTTAGGGGGCGTTTGTGTACGAGAGACCTTTAGGTCATAATCTACAAAGGGAAACATTGCAACAAAATGAAAACTAGTAGCAGATTATGAAAAAAAAATTACATTGAATACACAGCAACGGTAGATATATTTAAATATATATGCATACTTTCTGCCATCCAAACTGATCGTTGTCCTCTTTGATGTGTCATGTGGGACCTGTTCGATAATGTTTGAACCTGTTCGACGTTGGGATACGTCCGTGTTTGGCTCATCCTTTCCTTCAGGTTCTTGAACCCATGTATCAGAGAATATGGATGCATTTGTCTCAGAACGGGTTCCAGAGGTGTTAGTCCAGCTACTTTTCTGACCACAACCATGAGCAGTTCCATGATCACTAAGGTCACATCCACCTCTACCTCTACGTCCAACACTAGTACGTGTCATAATCACTGTAAAAAATAAATGCCTAACCAAAAAGAAATATAATAGTATATGAGAAATGAAAGACAAAAAATAATCAATTCTTAATTAGACAGCAAACAATCTGTATGTATGAACAAGAAACCATATATGTAATCACTTACCCTAAAGCTAAAAGATATAAAGACTTCATATGTAGCAGGTCAATACTGAAATCTTTCCTTAAATGTTGGTTAATTGTATGGAAGGGTGTTCGCTGAGTATCATGTATTTTTAACAGACCCAATCCACAAAATAATAACCGGAGTATAAATATCTGATGCATAATAACAAACATAGTTGAAACTTAATACTTCTTATCCAAGGTGTTCTATATAGTTCTATGGTTATTTGAAATCGATCACTCGTTACTAGATGACTCATCAAATATCTCATCACTATCGACATCTGATTCATCCGAGTTATCAGACCAACACTTTCTGAACCAAACACCAGCACTAACATTTTTTTGTCAAAACTGCAC
The DNA here is from genome assembly GCA_026074375.1 of Tanacetum coccineum. NCBI lineage: Eukaryota > Viridiplantae > Streptophyta > Magnoliopsida > Asterales > Asteraceae > Tanacetum > Tanacetum coccineum. Next base: position 5,133 of record BQNB010141836.1, on the reverse strand, counting down.
TTTTCCTTAATAAGGTGCAAAAACTTGTTAAAAGCAAGAAAAAAATATTCTCGAAGTATTACTTATACAACTAATACTCAACTATAAACCAACTTTTGGACATCTACGATAAATAACTTACGGGAGTGTGGTCATTGTGTTTTTATTCAGAAGCAAAATCGAAATCAGGGGACCTTTTTTTCTGAACTTAACACAAGCAATCAATTCGTCTTATTTGTTTTCTCTTAACAATTGTTGGCAAAATAGTTTAGTCAACAATCACACCACTAAATGTTATATTTTTAACATTGAATTGCAAATTGGCTTACAATTCTGAACTAACAAATTAGTAGCAGATCATTAAGGAACCAAAACCCAGTATCACCCTATCATTCAGCTATCGCTTCCTATTCCACGTGCATAACATTATAACATATACATAAAGTTGGTCTAAAGAATATCTAACATAAACTCAAACTTAAAATTCGACATAAACTGAAACATAACAGTGAAGATCTACCTCAATTAAAGTTATTGTCGTATCTTCATTGCACTTGGGTGAGACTTAAAGAGAAAATATTAACATAAAAGGGTTGGAGTTTTGTCAAATTAATACATTGTTACCGCCTTTAATTGTTGTTGGCGGGATGAATTAACATACCAGCTTTTGTTGAACATAACTGTTACCTCTAATTCTTTTTAGGCGGTTTACTTGCTTGACTAAATCAAAGATATTAACTGTCGCCTCTTTTGTTGGCGGGAAGTAACTATTGCCGCCCATCATTCGCAGGTTAATTTTGTTGCCTGGGAACCCTTTTGATTTGAGCTATCTTGTGAATATTATCCCCTTTTCTTATTTGTTAACAGATTATTTTTCAATAAAGTAAAGTCATAGAAAGTATAAATTACTTAATGTGCACCTAAGACTTAAAGATCGGTTTTTTTCGAATGATTTGATTAGGGCCGATATTGGACCGTTGACCGGATCACCACAGACCGGACCAGACCGAACATATTTCAATCCGGTTCGGTCTTACAAAAAATGCGGCGATTATGCTTTGTTGGACCAGACCGAAGACCGAACCGGACTGGACCAACCCGGATTGGATCGACCCGAATCAGACCGGACCATTTCGGTCCAGTCCTCGGTCTAGTGTTTTGGACAAATTCGATTTCGGTCTCGTCCGGTCTTGGTCGGTCCGGCCCGGTTTTCGGACAGTGATCACCCCTAGTTTTCATGATCGGGATTCTACTTATGATCATTTTTGTTTTTGCAAGTCGGGATTGAAGATTATATCGGGTTCTTAAGATCCTACAATAATGTTATTTTCTGTGTAATATTATACAAATCTACGAAACGGTTTGATATATGAACGATTAAAATAAAGAAACCTTAATCGAACGTGTATTCGGTTGCACGAAGATTACAAGAGTTTTCCTATGATATTAAGGCTCTTTTCTAACCTTTTCTGCTTCTTTATTCGTCTCTTGGTCGACTTGGTGGTTTAGGGATTCACTTGCATACCTAAAACTGAGTTTTGAGTCGTCTATTTATAGGGTATGGAAACAGGTCGATACGCCATATCGAGCAATGTGGGATACAGCGTATTGGGGATTTCTTGGAGTGAGGACCACGTTTGATATCTTCCAGAATATTTTATTGCTATATTGTGAATACGGCGTATTGATGTCTCTTGGATATGGCGTATTGGGTCTTTAATCCTTCGTGGTTATTTGTGAAGTGTAGGCACGGATACGCCATATCTTCTTGATGGATACGGCGTATTGAGGTAAACCAGTTGATTCTTCTTCGTTGACCAAAGTATTATATACGGCATATCGTTGATCTGGATACGGTGTATTCTTCAAAGTCAGGCAATGGTCTTTTGATTCGTTAAAGTCTTAGATACGTCGTATAGGTCTAGAATAATACGGCGTATTCGCTGTCAGATTAGTAGACTTTCTCGAACTCTTCGTTTATGCTCCAAAATGCGTGCCTTTTAGATAAACTTCACCAAGTACTCTATAATTACTGCAATTCTCAAATATAAACGATTAAGTAACAATTCTTTGCAATAACTATACAAAATGGGTTAATAACATGGGATAAATGATGCTATAAAATAGACGTTATTTGATATCATCAAATATCCCCCCACTTGAATCCTACTTGTCCTCAAGTAGCCTTTAGAAGTTTATAAAAATGTATCCCTAAAGATATTTTTCGTTAAATCATTTATTTGATCTATTACAAGTACACAACCAAACACCTCACGAAATAGGAAGATGAACACACTCAAATCACCCAACGTTAGGATGAAGAATGATATAGGGTAGGAACCTTCTAACTTTCATAAAAAGTCATAAACCAACGAGGCAGCTAAGACATGCATACATGGCCGTAACGACGGAATAGACATGCACGCTCGAACAAGTCCTCATTCGCGTAAAACCAACGGCTAATCATTAGGTGAGAGGGAAGTAAATTGTTGTTAAATAAAAATCAAGAAACAAATAGATTAAGACTTAAGATACAAGTTGCTAGACACTTTTTCTCGACCGTTACCATGATTAAGACACAACTATTTACAACGTCTTGATCATAGATCAAAAACAACAACCTAAGTTGGCGTTCCCGTAACGATCAACTTCTCAATCATCCTAAAACTTTACATACTCTACTAGGTAAGTGGCGATATCTTTCACTTTGTATAATACTTTACATCGTTGATTTTTTAGACGTATCAACGAATAATCGATCATTCATGTAATTCCTTTGGTAATGCTCTTTGCTAAACGATTATCTTCAAACCTTTTTTCTCTCTCTTTTTGTATTTTTTTCTCATTTTTTGATTTTTTTTAAATGAAACATTCTTCAAATCTCGGTGTAGTTTCACCATCTTCACGATCATAATAATTCCGGATAATTTCTTTGATAGTTCTTTCGTTCTTTGAATTCACCAATAATTGTGACGGTAGTAAAATCACATGAGTTTTGACTACTAATATACATTCCCATTTGCAATGTGCAAATTTCCAACCGCACCAAAGATCGAAAATGACACAAGACTCGAGAAATACAAACTTTACACTTTAAGCAACTAGCAACTGTATATTAAACTTAATCTAACAGGGTAGGTTAAGGTGTAAGGGTGTAACGAAACAAATAGTTGGTGTAATTCCTAAAGGATTGGCTCTACGCGTTGTTCTAATGGATCATCACTCTAAAGATGAAAGTGGAAAATGGTTTAAATAGGAAGGTTAACTAACCGGTGTAGTTAGTTAATAAGCAACATGATACACTTTCAATAGGTGAATTATACGGTTGTTCTTTGGATTGTTTAAATCCCGTGAAACTTGATTTCTCGGTTCTATCTAGATTGTAAATCCCGTGTTATTCTAAGAATCAATTACATCAATTAAAACTCACTTTAACACAACAACCTCAATTCAATGTACGGTATCTTTTATATATCACATTAAATGGATTCAATATTCAACTTGGACAATAATACTCTTGTTGTGTACATGTTACAAAGTTCTCGGTGCTGACAATCGTCCAACAATGTTTGGACAGGGACCCGTATTATTCATAGAAAAGTAAAATGGAAAGATACATGAAAATAGAGAGCATAAAAGAATGAGTACTTGAATCTAGTTGGAAACGGTCCACTCATTTGCATAGTGTTGAAGAGAATAAGTGACAAAGTCAAAGGAAATTTGATGAATTATCTGTTTTACTGAGAAAATTCAAAATGATTGTGATTGGAGGCAACAAAAGTATCATTCTTCAGTGAGTCTACCAGCTGTTATTTATTAACTTGTGAAATTCACCAAAGAGTTTCATGGATTTAATAGCGAGCCAACACAACCATCTCCAACATAACCATCTCCAACATAACTAACCCAACCCTCACCTGGAGCAGAACAACACTTTCCTACACCCCATGACTCACCTCTCCATGCTGTTCACTCACATGGAAGTGATGAGGGTAGCTTGAAACTTAATGAATTGACAAATTTGGTTACCAAACTTTCTGACAGGATTGGAGTATTGGAGGATGACTTGAGGAAGATAAAGAAAACCTACAGTTCTGCATTTACTAAGCTCATTCTCAGGGTCAAGAAGCTAGAGTCTCAAATCAAGACTGGCAAAACAAGGAGAAAAGCTAGGATTGTTCATTCAGATGATGAAGACATTGAAGATGATTCTTCCAAACAGGGGAGTAAGTTATCTGATGCAGAAGTAGAAGAAATGTTTAAAAGAATCATCAGCAAAGGAAGAAGATTAGGAGATTTAATCTAGAAGAAACTTGGGATTTGAAGATAAATCACAAGTTTAGGGGAGGATTGTTAGGAATAAATCTTCACAAGAGTTAATACTGCCAAGGTATAACTAACAGTACTAATGGAGTTAGTACTGCTAGTACAAACTTAGTACTGCTGGTGTTAGTTAATACTGCTAGGAGAAAGAGTTAATACTGCTGATGGTCAAAGCTGCTGACTTGGAGATAAGTATGCATGGAGATTATTATGGGATGTTTGTAACTGATCCTAAAAGATAGGTAGTTATCTTGTAAAGGACTCCTTGTGTTCTATAAAAGGAGATCCTAGGTTTAGGATATACATATACTTAGACGAATACTTTTAGAGAAAGATTGTGATAGCTTCAAGGTTGTAACCCCAGTACTACAAGAGTACTCGTATTATTATTCTAATAATATTGAAGCAGTTTGTTATTACTTCATTGTTCATTGGTTGTTTGATTATTACTGTTCTATTGATAAACACCTCTAGAGTATCAAAGTGTAGATTCCGCATACACTTTGGTATACATACAAAGTCTCAATCTTTGTTATTTTGGATTCTTCCAAGGTAACAAACACTTTACTACGTAAAGAATCGATCAAGGCGTGGGATCAACAACAGAGATACCCAAAAAATAATTAAGAGAACCCAAATCTGTCATAGCAAATTTTTGATGCAAGGAGCCAATAATTTGCTCCAATAAACCCTCAGAAGAAGTAGTGAGAATAATATCATCAACATACACTAACAAGCAAGCAGTATAGTTCCCCTGTCTGTAGATAAATAAAGAGGAGTCACAACGACTATGAGAAAAACCAACCCGAGTAATATAAGATGCAAACCGCT
>BQNB010141835.1:0-17214 GCA_026074375.1 Tanacetum coccineum | reverse complement strand
GGAATCGGGCTCGATAGTTAATCTAATATTGTATATGTTTCGGGTTTAATCCCAAGCAAAACCCGAGCCCGGGTCCTAGTCGATTATCTTGAACATCACTTAATGTGTCGGGGTATATAAGTAACTTTTCCTCTTTGGAAAAGTTAGTTGTTCATTGTAAATAATTCTTCTTTTCCTATTTTCTCTCATCTCTCTCTCTCTTCTTTCTCTCTCTACAAAACAACTCATCTCTCTTTCTCCTTTCTAGATCAAATTCGTGTATGATATATGTTATGAAGTGTTAATGGGATCCTACAATAAAGAATAAGGAAATTAGATTCCTTTGGGGACCCAAGCCATTACTGGCTTGGATCTGCCTCGTGTATCAATGTAGTTGTGTCCTTTAAAAGCAAGTGATGCACCATTAGGTTTGGTAGGTCTCCAAACCCAACATGCTGAAGACTTTACAGTATTTACCCCTTTTACCCTAACAGCATTAACTTGTCCTATATTAGACCTAGCATTATTAACTGCTTTAGGCCTTCCAGTATAATAGTGTCTCTTTGCTGCATGCACAGATCTTCTAGTTAATGTTGTTTGCTTATAAAAGGGCCTCTTAGCAGTTGATTATGCTTGTTTAGAAAAATGTGTCTTTGATTTAGCACTATGAACTGATGTTTTGGGGTGAGCAGTATTAACAGGCCTAACAGTATTAAGTGGTGTGAGGCCAGTTTTCAACAAAACTGCTTTTGGAGACATATTCATATGTACACTAGGGTGTGTGGTTTTGGCATCCGTAGAGCTTCTTGTAAGATATATACAAGAAAAGAGGTTTGCTTGTGTTGCTTATTTTAGATATACCAAAACAAGAAAATAGTCAGTAGGCTTGCTATTTTGGTATCAGAGCAGTCTTATTTTATTAATACTTTTCTTGTGTTATAAAGAAAAGTGGTATCAGAGCTTTGCTTTTTTGGTATTAGAGCAGTCTTATTTTATTAATACTTTTCTTGTGTTATAAAGAAAAGTGGTATCAGAGCTTTGCTTTTTTGGTATTAGAGCAGTCTTATTTTATTAATACCTTGCTATTTTGGTATCAGAGCAGCAGTAACCTAAGGATTGTTAATAATAGTTTTCCATTATGTACCTGAGCAGTAGTAACTTCTAAGAATCCATGAAGTCTTCTGGATCAACAAGTGGTATCAGAGCTTTGCTTTGAGAAACTTTGATCTAGAAGACATAGAGTTTGAATCTACAAATAGTGATACTACTGCAAAGCTTCCCATACTCAAACTAGGTGATCTTGAGATGTAGGTCATAAGGATTAAGCAGTACTTCCAGATCCAAGACTATGCACTCTGGAAGGTGATAGAAAATGATGATTCATGGGTGTCATTACCACAAACAACATAGGAGAATGGTACATCTGTTACAAAGATGTCTATACACGTAACTGCTGAAGAGAAGACAAATAAAAAGAATGATGTGAAGGCGAGGGGTTTGCTACTCATGGTGTAACACCCCCAAAATAGGTCGCAGCGGAATAAGGATCCGAGGCGTGTTACTTCAAGATCAACAGTACAAGATATATATTTCCCAAAACATGATGCACATAAATCTTTAACAGTGCAATCCAAAACATAATCCAATGCATCCTTGGCACCTCGTGCCTATTGACCTCCTGAAAACATTGCTTAAAACGTCAACAAAAATGTTGGTGAATTCATAGGTTTATGTATTTAAATTATGCAGGACCGCAAGACTTTCCCGTGATGTTACAACATATGCCAACAATCACAAAAACCAGATTACTGTTGCACTAAGCTCATGACACTGAAGCTCAACCTATATTTGCTATTTTAGCAGTTATTTGCCCGTACAGATGTTGTAACCCGCAACATCCAAGTCCGACATGGTCAACGTTCGTTCCCGGTGATAGCTAATCACCCAAACTGTAACATCCGAGAATTTTCGGATTTTTAGATAACTATTTTATCCTTTGACTTTTAGGTCTGGCTTGACTTATAAGAACGATCATCTAAATCACGTTTTCACGACTCGGACTCTAAAGCAATTTGACGTGGAATGACATTCCTGACAACTTTTTAGTTTTGCCCGAGACCTGGAAACGAGCCGAAAAGGGCTAAAACAGCACCGCAAACATTATTCGAACAATATACAACGCGGACACACAAAAACAATTAAATTTGTTTTTAATTATCAGTATTTATTTAATAAAAATATTAAATAAATTAGTCATCATTTTTAATTAAAAGCGTTGTGGATAACGCGAATACTCGGGTTGAAATCCATTTTTATTTCCGAACAAGGCATAATCGGATCACAAAATGAATAACGAATAATTTTATAAATGTTACGAAAATATTTATGAAATAATATCAAATAAATACTCATTTTTGTCAGAAAAATGATTAGGAAAACAATGGCGCAAGTTTCGAGATTTGAATCATCCGTTAAGTCGCTCAAATGAGTCCCGAACCGCTTTTATCAAAAAGTATATGAAAAAGTTACACTTTTTACCCTCAACTTATTTAACTTGTCACTTTAGTTTTATATATATATAAAATCTTATACACTTATTTCATTTCCATCTCTTACACACACACACTTATAAAAAAAAAAAAACACTCTCTCCCTCTCACCTTCTCCGGCGAGCTGCCGCCGCCGCCGGCCACCATTGCCGCCGCCGGAAAACTTTTCCGGCGGGCTTTTCCGACCATTACCAAATTTGATCCCCATAACCGGATCTACCCGATCCACTATGCCACTCGCTACCACGCGCGACCATCACCCCCACGTCACCACCACAGCCGGCTACCACCACCCCCACCATCATCATACACCATCTTCATCGTCATTTACTAGCACCGAGGGTGTGTTGGTTTGTGGTGACAGCCCCGAGAGGGTGCGTCGGGTCGGGTGTATAGCACCCGGAGGGTGCGTTTGGGTCCAGGTCAGCGAACCATAGGGTGCGTTTGGTTTTGTTATAAATCAATAGGGGTGCGTTTGGTTTGTATCATAACAGCCGGGGGCGTTTGGTTGTGGGTCTGAGTCGGGATGGCTGCGGGGACAGCCGGGGAAAAGGGTGTGTTTGGTTTGAAATAGATTAGGGTGCGTTTGGTGTTTATAACACCGAGTAGGGTGTCACTTTTTTCAAAAACTAAGAGTTGAAACTTAAAAAGGACATGATTTTGAGCACTCTTTGTAAAAACAAATTTAACTGAAACTCAAAATTAAGCTCTAAAAGAGCTTATGAAAAAGCTGTTACAGAAAGTGGGTGTTTAAGCTTGCTTTTGCTTGATTCTACTTAACCACTTGTAAAAAGCTCAAATTAAGTTCAAATTGAAAAATAAAAGATGTTAAGCTAATTTTAATAAGCTAAGATCCATTTAAACAATTTATGTTAACTGAACTTCAAAATCAAAATGCAAAACTCAGAAATAAACTCTTAAAAGCTAAAATCTAATAAGCTAAAATCCTTTATTATAGTAAACTGGTCCTGGGCAGGGGGATTTAAATAACTAGCTAAACTATTATAAGCTACTATTTAGTTTATAAAATCTTAAACCTTTAAGCATAGAATCTATATTTTAAGCTATTGCTTTATGACCTTACTGTTTTGGCTTTGGGATTTTTTTGTAACTTTTAATATGTATTTCTTAAACTAATTAAGCTAGAAATGAATGGCAAGTCTATTATATATTAAGCTTACGGACTATCTTAAGCTATATGAAAATAAGCCCCTAGACCCTACAATAATAAGCTGAAATGAAGTTTAAAAGTTCAGCAGTACTAACTGATGTTAGTACTGCTGACTTTTGAACTTCATTTCAGCTTATTATTGTAGGGTCTAGGGGCTTATTTTCATATAGCTTATAGAATAGTCGTAGCTTAATATTAGAATAGACTTGCTTTCAATTTCTAGCTTAATTATTTCAGGTTATAGATAATACAGATTAAAGTTTTCAAAAAAATCCAAAGCAAAAACAGTAGGTCATATACAATAGCTTTAAAATTTAGATTTCTTGCTTATAGGTTTAGATTTTTAAAACTAGAATAGTAGTGATATTAAGTTGTTAGCTAGTTTTTAAAAGCAAGGAGCCAGTTTAGCTTAATAAGGATTTTAGCTTATTAGAATTTTAGCTTTTAAGAGTTTATTTCTGAGTTTTGCATTTTGATTTTGAAGTTCAGTTAACATAAATTGTTTAAATGGATCTTAGCTTATTAAAATTAAATGAACATCAACTTACATTCAGTTAGTTCCCTGATGCTAAATCAATGTTTGCTGCCATTGAAACACGATTTGGAGGTAATGCAGCTACTAAGAAAACCCAGAAGACACTTTTGAAGCAACAGTATGAAAATTTCAGTGCATCAAGTGCAGAGTCTCTTGACTCCATCTTTAATAGGCTTCAGAAAATAGTTAGTAGGCTTGCAATATTAGGTGTGGTTATAGCCCAAGAAGACTTAAATTCAAAATTTTTGAGTAGCTTGCCCCCTGAGTGGAACACTCATGTAGTTGTGTGGATGAATAAGCCTGAAGTTGAAACTATAAGCATAGATGATTTGTATAACAACTTCAAAATTGTTGAACAAAAGGTAAAGAAATCTGTTAGTGGAAGTAGTGGTGCTCAAAACTTGGCCTTCATGACTGCTCCAAGCACTAGCAGTACTAATGATGCTAACACTGCTAGTCCTCAAGTTAGTACTGCTAGCTTTAGTGATAATGTTGTGTATGCTTTCATGGTTGAAAATCCCAATGGTTCTAATCTTTTACATCAAGACTTAGAGAAAATTCATGAAGATGATTTGGAAGCAATGGATTTGAAGTGGCAGCTCTCTCTGCTAAGTATGAGGGAAAAGAGGTACTATGAGAGGACAGGAAAGAAGATTTTCATTAATGCTAATGATATTGCTGGGTATGATAAAACCAAGGTAGAGTGTTTCAATTGTCATAAGCTGGGACACTTTGCTAGGGAGTGTAGAGCACCAAGAAGCAAGGAAGGTTAGTTCAGAAATCAAGACAACACCAGGAAGCAAGGAAACAATGAAGACACATCTTCAAAGGCAATGTTGGCTATAGATGATATAGGTTTTGATTGGAGTGACATGGCAGAAGAACAAGTTCAGACAAACATGGATCTAATGGCGTTTTCAGACTCAGAGGTATCCACTAATAAAACTTGCTCTAAAACTTGTCTGAAAACTATAAAACTCTTAAGAAACAGTGTGATGATTTGATTGTTAAGCTTAATCAAACTGAATTTACAGCAGCTACTTATAAAAGAGGTTTAGCAATAGTAGTAGAACAACTTATCACATATAGAAAGAATGAGGTTCTTTTTGGTGAAGAAGTTGCAGTTCTTAAAAGAGAAGTAGCTTGTAAAGACTATGAAATAAATATGCTTAAAAGTGAGTTTGAAAAGGTTAAGAAAGAAATAGATAGCATTGAATTTAAAATTGAGAAATTTGATAAGGCCTCAAAAGACTAAGATTAGTTGTTATGAAGTCAGATAACTGACAAAAGTAAAAAGGGTTTAGGGTATAGTGTAGTTCCTTCACCTCATCCTTTAATCTATACTAGACCTAAAAAGCTTGATCTGTCTTATTCTGGTCTTGATGAATTCAAAGAGCCTGAATTCAAAAGGTATGGTCCTGAGAATAGTGAGCAAGAGTCTAATGTCGTTTATGATAAAAAAATCAAATGATTCTAAGGAGAATTATGATGAGTCTTTGTTAGAAGAACAAGTATCACAAGACACAAGTAGCTTTGTTGAGTCTTCACTTAATGTTGATAAAGAAACTGTTTTTCCTATTGATAAAAAGGTAGAGTTCGCAAAAGCTAAAAATCCTAAAAAAACAGTTAAAAAGTCAGTTAGGTATGCAGAAATGTATAGATCACAATCTCCTAGGGGGAAAAAAAAATCAGAGGAGAATTGAAGGTCAAAAGTTCAATCACTAGGAAAAGATTTTGTGATGTATAACAAGGATTGCTTTTATATGAGGATAGTTTTAATTCGATTTGCAGATTAATTACGATAACCATCAAAGAAGAGGCATAGTATCTAGAAATAGTTATAATAGGGTGGATGCCAAAACCACACACCTCCATCTTTTTCTTCTTTAGCCTTTTGCTTCCTTAGACGTAAAACAACACTCTTCTTTCGCCTTCCGTTGCCCCACGACTCTTCTCGCGATATACCCCAAGCGCTTCACCACCACCCATAACAACCTATATCACATTTTTCTTATTTTCTGAAAATTCGCCAAACTTGCTACGAACTTCATTACTCTCACCAATATGGAAAACACAGTCTATCACGCTACAAACCTCATCAATACCAATATCTTCATCAGCATCTAAGGACCCTTTAATCTCAGGTGAAGCTAATTCACATCGTAATGTTAGAATGGTATCTGCTTTCTTTTTAATGGTCTGCTCTTTCTCTTTCTCTTTCTCTACAATTGCCTCCAAACGAGCCTCTATTATACAGGCTAAGGAGAAGGCTTCCCCTAAAGATGTAGGCCTCGCCCTCAATAGTTCTATTGATAACCTCAGTTTAAGTTTGGAGATATAAAACGATGTATCTAAAGATTCACAGATCCTCGTTACTCGATTTGCAAGTACCACAAACTCACTCTCATATTCGGCCACCGTACCAATTTGCAAGAGCTTAGATAGTGCGTATTTCGCGTCCCGATCGCTACTGCCTCATGCCATGAATAATACTCTAGCGATTAATAACTCGAAGAACAGTTAAATTTTTTAGACTGATGAACTGTAACGCTCGATGAACAGTACTTTCTTGTGAATAGTGCTCTGTGAACAGTTTCGAGTAAATAGTGATCGATGAACAATATATTTTTTGTATTCTTTTTGGATTGGAACCCTGATGCCATGAATAGTGCTCCGTGTACACAAGAATATGTCTCCAAAAGTAGTTTTGTTGAAAACTAGCCTCACACAACTTAATACTGTTAGGCCTGTTAATACTGCTCACCCCAAAACAGCAGTTCATAGTGCTAAATCTAAGCCACATTTTTCTAAACAAGCACAATCAACTGCTAAGAGGCCCTTTTATAAGCAAACAACATTAACTAAACAATCTGTGCATGCAGCAAAGAGACACTATTATACTAGAAGGCCTAAAGCAGTTAATACTCCTTTTACCCTATACATGACAAGTTAATGAAGTTAGGGTAAAAGGAGTAAATGCTGTAAAGTCCTTCGCTTGTTGGGTTTGGAGACCTACCAAACCTAATGGTGCATCACTTGCTTTTAAAAGACACAACTACATTAATGCACAAGGCAGATCCAAGTCAGTAATGGCTTGGGTCCTAAAGGAATCTAATTTCCTTATTCTTTATGTGCAGGGCAAGCCACAACATGATGATAAAGGATTTATTAACAGTGGATGCTCAAGGCACATGACTGTGAACATAGCTTATCTCTTAGATTTCAAGGAATTTGATGGAGGTTATGTTGCATTTGGAGGAGGTGCATATGGTGGAAGAATTACTAGTAAAGGAACACTTAAAACTAATAGTCTTGATTTTGAAGATGTATACTTTGTCAATGAGTTAAAATTCAATCTTTTTAGTGTCTCACAGATGTGTGACAAAAAGAACTATGTCCTTTTTACTGACACTGAATGTCTTGTCTTATCTCCAAATTTTAAGTTGCCTGATGAAAATCAGATACTTCTTAAAATTCCTAGAAAGGACAATATGTACAGTTTTGATATGAAGAACATTGTTCCTAAAGAGAGTTTGACTTGTCTTGTTGCAAAGGCTACATTAGATGAATCAATGCTCTGGCACAGAAGACTTGGTCATATTAATTTTAAAAACATAAATAAGCTTGTCAAGGATAATCTAGTAAGAGAATTGACTACTAAACATTTTGAAAATGACCAAACCTGTGTTGCTTGTCTTAAATGGAAGCAACACAGAGCTTCTTGTAAGTCCAAAGTTCTAAATCCCATTACTAAGCCTTTGTTTATGCTACATATGGATTTGTTTGGTCCAACCTTTGTGAGTAGCTTAATGCATAAGAAGTATTGCTTAGTAGTCACTGATGATTATAGTAGGTTTACATGGGTTTTCTTTTTAACAACTAAGGATGAAACCAGTGAGATCCTTAAGAACTTTATCAAAGAAATAGAAAACCTAGTGGATAAGAAAGTGAAAATAATCAAAAGTGATAATGGAACAGAGTTTAAGAACAAAGTTATGGATGATTTTTGTAGAGAAAAAGGTATTAAGAGAGAATATAGTGTAGCTAGGACTCCTCAGCAAAATGGTGTAGCTGAGAGGAGGAATAGGACACTAATTGAGGCTGCTAGAACAATGTTAGCTGACTCTAAGTTACCTACTACATTTTGGGCTGAATCAGTTTCTACTGCTTGAGAAATAGAAAACCGTAGATTGTGGCAAATACAGTAAAGTTCGAGAATAATTAAATCCATAAATGTTTAGATACATTGAGCATTAACTGAGTTCCCTAAGAATCAAAGATTATACGGAATACAAGCTGATTTATGTAGAGAACACATAGTTTTCTTTATCAATCTTATTAGGTTTAAAAATTATAAAAACCTTCATATGTTGGAAAATCACGGAATAGGCATATACAAGAGAGAATATAGATCGTAGCCACGGACTCTATGCAGTGAGAACTGAACTGTGAGTATGAGACTGGAGGTCTAAGCGAAGCTACATTGTATGGCATATGGATACTAGACATAAAGTTAGTTAACTACTAAGTGACCTACCCAAGTTTGGGCTGAACGCATGAGTTATTTCTAACAACTTGTCTTGCTTATGTAACAGCAAATAGGGTCTTAGTAGTCAAGCCCATAATAAGACACACCTATCAATTGGAACTTTTATAGTGGTTTTTAACAAACACCAGACTCACTAAAGTTGATATGAGACCATAGAACACTTGCGATTTATGTTAATCATAGTCTATACACATTCCTTACATAAGCCTTTTGAGAGACAATTTACGGAGCAATGTCTCTGATGGCAAAAGTGATAACTAGGTTTCTTTTATGATATTCTTTTGAGTAGTAAAGCTTTAGGAGTCATAACACACTAGACCTCTACGGAGGTAGAAAAAAAAATACCTCTGCGTATTAGGTATAAATTAAGAATAAGCCCTATGATAGAAGCGGAATGGTCCAAACTCTGTACTGATGATAATATGATTCTCTTAGACCCAATCAATGAACTATGTACCATGATACTACAGGTATAATTCTAATGACTTCTTGATTCACCTACCAAGGATGTATTGATAATAGCGTGAAAAACCATAATAAACTGCTCGATCTCTATGCCTCAAAAGACGAGGTTTGAACGATGGCTTCCTAAATAATGTTGGAATGTCTTTCATCCTTTGAAGTAATGGTGAGTCGTGCTAAGAAAAGTAATGATCTGGTCTCACAGTTTTTTTAACTTTTATCATGGGGTATACCTATAAGCAAAAATCAATTGATCCTCACAGAATTCTACATTCAACTTATCTAGCTTTCTTCTAATGTAGCAAGTGGTGAAGAATAAGTACGTCATGTTTGTTGTCATTAAATTATTACTAAGAGAGAGTTCTATACTTGATTCAGACTCTCATTGTTTAGATACTGCTTAGCTAGGAAATAATCTACTACACTGCCTAAAGCAAAAAGTTTTTAATCTGCTGTTTGAGATGACTTGGGCGCCAAAGTTACAACTGTTGACCAAATTCCTTACATCTTGAAGTCATTCAGTTTGAGGGAATGCTACTTATTAATTCTACAAACAAAAGACAATGTGATGAAAGGATGTGTATATATCAAAAGTACGTTCAAAAGAATCAAAAACATCTAATGGCATAATCAAAAGGAGGTCGAGACAACGAAGATAAACCATCCAGTCCTAGTGTCCCCACCTAACAAAGGTGGGTGAAGAGGCCTCGTCCAAACGAGAGTTGGTGACAGAATGGAAGGTGCTCAGTGCCCCACTACTTGCTTCAGCTTATGAAATAAGAAGTAGGGACTAGTGTAACATCATAATATACCCCAATCCATGGCAATACTTAATGAAATGTAACTCCCTTAGGGAATTGATTCAGGTAAGGTTCCAGGTGGCTAATATACCATATTTAGGGGATGTGGATTCTCAAACTAGGTTTGAAAATACAATCAAAACAGTTTTCGCAATGATCTGAATAACTTTCTTCTCAACACAATTAGGAATTTCTTAAAATCCTGTCCTTGTTGTGAAAATTCTTTGCTGACTTTTCTCCACTATTTCTTGTTATCTACTTTTACAAGGCTTCTTGATCTGAGAGTTAACAATTCGTTAACTCTTTTTGTATACTATCTTCTATCTCTAAAATATCTTCATCTTCTAACGTGTTTACCTCGTGTCGGTTTCTAGTCTACTTCTCTCTGTTGATCTAAATACTATGTTTCTTCTGATTCTACCTTCATATTCTAAGACTTCTACACTTCTAGCAACTAAGTTCTGAAAGATATCTTCTACAATTCTATACTTCTCTAACACTTCTCACTTGCTCTATTCCGTTTCTATATTTCTATAATTCTTCATGATCTGTATAGGTCTAATTCATGACTGAAAGCTCTCACCATCTAAATAAATACTTCTACTTGGTATCTCTATGAAAATTCTATCTGTGATTCAGTATTAACTATCTTCTGATTTCAAGGCTTCTATCTCTTTTTCTAATCTAAGATCTTTGCACTGAAATCTGATCAGAACGTTAATGTTCCGAGAATTCACCCAACTCAACTTGCAGAGGGTTCTAATAAGAATTGATTACACAAGTTTTGGAAGATAAAAATATGTTGAGAAGAATGATTGGGGAGAGGATATTAGTAAGTCGGCTTGTGGTGGGGGAAATATCCCAAAGATCCACCCCTCTCAAGAGGTTACACACTTTAGAAAGTTAAGGATGAACAGTAATGAAACTATTTTAATTGAATGAAAACTTTGTACAACAACCGACCATATAAGAAACAGAAAGAGGTGTTTTTGGTAAGCCAAATAAATGAGAGATAAGTGAGCTTTAAAAATAGAATGAGAATGTATCCTAAAAAACATAAATGGAAGGTGATTATGTGAGCAAAAAGAATTAAGAGAATAAGTGAGCAAAAAAATGAAAGAGAGTTTTGTGTAATCAAATTAGATGATGGAAAGTAGCTTTATTTTTTTGAAAATGAATTGTTGGTGATTAACTGTGTCTTATTCCTGTAAATGGATGCCAGCTCAAACTTAATCGGCTGCTAAGCTAAATTTAATGCTTTAAATGCCTAAACTAGTGCTGCCCGTTAATTTTTGTTATAGATTTTAAGCATATTTAGAGCGTCCAGTTCAAAGTTCCTGTGCTGGCTGAAAAGGTGTTTTTTAAAAAATACTTCGATATAAGGGTATCAATTTACTTCCTTTATTCGATTTTTCATCATTCAAACACAGAAAACACATTAACAGCCAATAAACACCACAAACTCTCTCACATAAACCCTAACTTAATTTTCATCTTTGATCATCAAAATCATCATTATGTCAAGCCCTAAGTTTGCTGAAACGCACAATGTGGTCGTGTTCTTAGAAAAACATGTAGAAAGTGATGGGTTTGCTGAGATAATTGATTTCCTGAAAGCAAGTTTTGTTCATTATGCTTTAACGGTCAAAACCAAACAATCTACACATCTTGTATTTATCAATTTTTGGGGGCAACCTGCCCAAAGGGTACAGACAGTTCACAGAGTGTGTCAGAGTCGCGAGATAACAAACACTTACAAAAAAGGGTGCCCTATTTAGAAAAAAAAGAGGGGTTTATCATTATGGGTCAAGCATTTAGAGTAGATCTTCATCCTGATGATGCAGAAGGTAACTGATTGTTTTGTCACTGCTACTATATTTTTGAAGAATATTGGCACATATGGGGAATAAAAAGCCTTCCCTCAAAAGCTTCTTTTATAAAGCTATTCTTCTCATTACAGTGGAAGGGTATTTAATTAACACTATTACACAATTCTAAGTGCCAATCTACTGCAATGGGAATGAGATCAGTTGTTCAATGGCTGCCATGATCATATGCTTTAGCAACAAATCAGAAGTTTAATCTTGACTAATGTAACATTTTTGGATGTTATGGTGAAACACTTAGATGAGGAGACAAATTTCTGATGTATCCACGTTATTCCTACAAGTTTACATTAATCAAAAACTTGGAGAATCTGTCCAAACTCAAAAGAAGATTTTTGTTAATCCGTTTACACAAAGAATTTATTTGCTAATATAACAAGAGAAGCTGGAAAGGATTTTTTCTAGGAGAATATACACCCTTCTTAGAATACTAAATGAAGGTTTCAAAGCTTTTTGAAGGAAGTAGTTGAGGATTTTAGACCCATCCAACTGATTCTAATCAAATACCCATTATTGATCAACCATCTACATCCTCTCAACCCAAGCAGAAACAAAAGTCTAAAAGGAGACATAGAAAGGAGGCAAAGGTTCCTCATGATGAGACAGAACATGAGGAAAGTGTACCCACACCTTCCAATGATCCACAACCTAGTGGTGAGGATAGCATGCAACTAACTGATTTGATGGGTTTATGTATCAAATTACAAACATAGGTTCTTGATTTAGACAAATAGCAAAGGAATACCACAATCAAAGAGATTGCAGCTTTTTGAATAAGAGGAAATCCGAAAGGATTGGAAAAAGGAAGAAAAAAGTCAAGACATACCGGTTGGAAAGAGACTCAAGAAAAGTTGGTATACTAGGAGATAAGACCCCTGAAGATTCAAGAAGAGTTTTGGGTGATCATGAAGATGCCAATCCAAAAACAGGGTGAGAAAGTATTGCACATCTTGAAATAAGATGATGATGTAACTATTAGTTATGAAAACTCAAGAAAGACAAGATGGGAAAGAATTGATGTTTGATAATGGAGTATTTTGGATATTGGATGAGATGTCCTGTGAACTAAAGTTTTTCATGGAAAGATGGGAACAAAGTACTAGCTTGATGATAGTTGTAAAAAAATCCCCAAATTTGAATATTAATGTCATATTGGTAATTTTGAATATAGACATAAAGTTTATTAATAAGATTTGAAAATAAAACCTTAGTATATAAATTTTGGGAAATTATAAAGATATAACATAAGGTATTTTCTTTTTTTAAAAAATATATATATATATAAATTCCTAATTTATATATATAAATTCCCCCCCCCCCCCCACCCCTTAGGAATATAATTTTTGATATTTGTTTATTTGTTTATATAACTTTCCCTGTTTTGTTATAAAAACCTATTTAAGTAAAAGAGTAAAAAAGATTTGTAGTCAAATATTGTTAATCCAGTCAAAAAATGAGAAGATATTATGTTCCCCCCTCTTAATATATTTAAGAAATTACTTTTTGGACTTCTTTTACAAATTCTTTATTCGCTAAGTAATAAGTTGTAAAGAAGATTAGACCCAAATTCATTTTGTAATCTTTCTAATAAGGATAAGAAATTTTTTGTCCCCCTTAATCCCTCCTCATATATTCAGCCGATTTCTATCCCTCACCCCCTAATCATTCTCCTCTCCAAAATTTATCATTCCAAAACGATGTTTAATCAAATCATAGAAACTAGCAAAGAAGAAGTTTGTGAATTCGGTAGAAGTATTCAAGCTTGTTTTTTTTCTTGATTCTTTTGGTTGTTCCTGGTTTCATTTTTTGGTGTATCTTGGTGTGGTAAAAATTCTTGATTTTGTATCCATCATAATCTTCCGCGTACGTAATCATGTTCCCTGATTCATCTTTGTAGTTCGTGGATTCACAATGAAGTTTATTTTCATAAAAACCTAAAAGATTGTAAAGAAAACATGTGTTCTTAATCTTGTTAAATTGTAGGGTTTAATCTAATTTAAAATGATTTAATTACATGTTTTGAAACCCTATATCGTAATTAATGATGTTATTAATAAAAAAAAATACAAGATTAGAAACCCTAGGGTTTGTTTTGATGGGTGTTAATTAGGGTTTTCATGGTTAATAATTCTGGGCAGAGTTTTAGGTCGTGTTCAACAGAGTATATCTTAATGATAAAAATTGATTTTGACATAATTCTTAAGCCTAAGGTGCAGTTCAATGAATCTAGTTTCTATAAAATCTGGCCTCATGTCAATTGGAGGTCGGCAAGGTCGATTTTTAGATTTTACAAGATTAAGTGTCAAAACTGGAAAGTCAGTCCGAAAAATTCAGTTGTAGTATTTTATTTTTAATTCTCAAACCATACCGAATTAGCCTTTGAAATGTACGTGGGTTAATATTTATGATATTAGATACGTCCATGATTTTTTTCAGATTTTTCTGAGTTGTCTAAGTATAGTAAATACGCGTCAACTTTTCAAAGGTTCTGCCAGGTCAAAATTCGGGTCCTTTTTGGGTAACAAGGGTCAAAGGGATACTTAAACATGGAAATAAATTAAACCAATGATCATGAGTATATTAGACATATGTAGGAACCTTTGTAATTTTTGGTGTAATTTTTGAAGATATTTTTATGGGTCTTTTAAGTATGGAAACTTACCTTAAATAAGTAGTCAAAATCTGGAATTTTTGGAAACCTTAATTAAGTCAAGTAAACTTCATTTATGGTAAGATCAAATATAAAACTACTTAAAAAGGGTATGTAGTATATGTAATCATGGATTTGTGTAGATTTGGTGAAGAGGTTTTGATCCTTTTCTTCGTGTTCATTCTCTCCTTTGCTTATTCATTAAGGTACAGATATTCCGTCCTTCTAGTAAGGACACCTTATGATTTAAATCTCCATTATCTTAGCTACTTTGATTAAGTTAATATTCTTTTTGATTTTCTATCCGTTCTCATGATCCATTTGATATTCATTGATATTCCGTTTGATTTGATATTTGCAATTATGATTATGTTAATCCTTGTTTGAATATGATGTTAGATCCGTTATCTTGACTTGATCATTAGTATCTTGTTCACTTATATCTTTTGTCTAAATCTTGCCCGAGCTATTTAAACTAGTCATGGAGGTACCATGACCGTGTCATTGATGCACCAATGACATGACATTATCTGTGGCGGGGTGATTGGTCCACGGCGTTCCCTTTTGAATGATGGCCTTTGGGTATTATTAGCTTACATTTATGTACACTCGTCATTGTACTTGTGTATATGGATATGACTTTATTTTGCAGGGAGCGTATGGATGCATCCTAGGTACTTTGTTCCGTTCAGTTCAGGTGAATGGTTGTGTGTGTGCTATACACCCCATATCACATTTGGTACATCAGGGAATGCATACCTATGTACATTTGATTATGTGACTATTTGATTATATCTGTTTAGGGTCTGTTCATGTATCATGTTTAGACATTTATCTGAGCTCGTAGGCATTCCTTTGTTGTTCTTGATTCTTATTCATTTGATTCGTATTTCGTATGATATTTGTTTAGCAGGTTCTCGTGATTCGTTTCATTCATTCTTTTGTCTTTTCCCTCATTATTATTATATCTGTTCACTGAGCGTTAGCTCAGCCGTGTTTTCTTTTCCTGTGGCAGGTAATAAGCGAGAAGCTGGGATTTGAGTGTTTAGAGTAGGAAGCTCTTAAAGGGCCGACCCTTGATAGATTCCCTTGATTGAATTTATGTTTAAGACTTATTTCGTTGGAAGATCTCTTTTCATTTAGTCTTTGTTAGAATTTAATACTTTTGGAAGTCATTTTGTTTCATGACTTAGTATTTTTATTTAATAAAGTCTTCCGCTTGCGTTTATATGTTCTGATATGACACAATAATGTCTTGGTCTCTTTATCGGAGTGGGATGTTACAATTATGGTATCAGAGCCAGGTTGAGCTCTGTAGAACCTAGGTTATGACCTATGAGGATTGGGTAGACATTAGACTTCCTTTTGATATGATCGCTTCCTTTCGTATTTTGATCTTAACTTTAAATTGTCTTCGTTGTTTCATTTGTTGACCGGGTATTTTCTTCGACCAAGGATCAGGCGGCAAACTCTTCAGGTACCGTTTCGGGAACTCTCTTCTTGAATGGTCGTGCTGTTTTGTCTTATTTGATACGGGTGCAACACATTCTGTGGTTTCTGTTTCATTTGCTAAACACCTTAGCATCCTCCCTACGCAACTTAATTATACCTTATCGGTATCTACGCCTATGAAAAGTCTGACTATGAATATTAGAATTGTCCACTTCATTTTGATGATAAGATTCGTTTTGCTAATTTGCTTCCCCTAGAAATGAGTGACTTCGATATTAGTCATGGTATAAATTGGTTGACTGTTCATCGCGCCCCTATCGTTTGTCATACCAATCGTGTCATCTTTGGTAATTTGAATAACCTTGAATTCATCTACCTATTTCATTTTCGATTTCAATTTCGAGGACGAAATTTTCTTTTTAGAGGGGAAGAGTTGTAAAACCCAAAAATTTGGTTTGCATTTTATTTTATCATTTTGAAATATAACTCAAGTTAAATAATAAGAATTTGACATTTTAAAATCTTATGTTATAATTAATTGTGTATTATTAAGTTATAATATGAGATATATAGTTTTAAAAAATATATATTTATAAATTCCCTAATTTATATATATAAATCCCCCCCCCCCTCTAGAAATATATTTTGATTTTGTTATTTTGTTTATTTACTTTCTTTTTGTTTATAAAACCTATTTTAAGAAATAAGAGTAAAAACGTTTTTAGCAAATATTGTGTAATCTTCAAAAATGAAAAGAAAATATTTTGTTCCCTCTCTTTTCCTTCATTTAGGCCGGCCTCTATGAGGTATTATTTACCAAAATCTTTTATTTTTTAAGCTTAGCTTAATTTAGGAAAAGTGTGTAGGAAAAAGGAGATCAAATCTTTTAATTTTATAAGAAAGTTATTTATGTCTTCTCCTCCATTTTCTTCTTATATAGCCGGCCATATTCACTCATCTCCACCATTATTCTCTCAAAAACTTTACTCCAAAAACTTGTGTATTCATCCATAGAAGTTGCAAGGAAGAAGAAGGTGTAGGTGATTCTGGTTGGTTATTCAAGTTTTGGTGCTTGTGATGTAATTATTTGGTGTTCTTGGTATGGTGTTCTTGGTATGGTGTTCTTGTTCTTGTATCCATCTTAATCTTCGTAAGTATTCCATGTCCCTTGTTTCATCTTT